>JASDQU010026670.1:9529-22180 GCA_032191745.1 Picea mariana
CAACAAGTCGAAATACCTTGAAAGTGATCTTAGGACAAAGAAGAGGTCGACATTTTTCGTAGATATGTATGAATGCAACTATGCATTATGTTGTTGAGACTTCAGAGGAAATTTTGTGAATGAATTTGTACCTACAAGAATCTTGTTTGCCACCATAACTTTCAACCATGGCAAGTGAGCTTACCAGGGTACTTTTGTGTTATGGACAACGAATTTGGAAGACTAGTTACGGTGCACTGAGTATTACAATGATTTATATTTGGGTATAGGTAAGCGTGGTTTTCACTTCGAGGCACATATTTTATTTGATCAGTGAGCTCTCCTCTTGGCTCCTTGTGTTATGATTTGTTCCTTGTAGTCATTACTTGACAGTTGTTGTTAATGGATACATGGTACTTTTCTATCTGTGACTTTGGGAACTTGGTTTAGGGTGCTGATCCACTGTTGTAAGATTGGATTGGGGACGCTTAGGGCTGAATTTTATGATGTTAGACAATAATTTAGATATTAGAACTTATTATGTATTATACTATTATAATCTTTATCAATGTTTTTGCTACATTGAATGGGTAATTTTGACCTCAAGTTATTGTGAAATTTGAATTGAATTTTTAATGGGAATGGTTTTTATTTACAATATCTTTAGTTAAATTATAAAATTATAATTTATGTATGTAAAAGAAGTGCGCTAGGGATTGAATGATTTTAATTTAAGGTTTAATATAATAAGTTATATGTTATTGAATTGTTGATTAAAAAAAAAAATTACCATGATTTTGTAGGGTGTTTGTAACATTTCTTCAAACACTTTGAGTGTATGCATCAAAGGGTTGCATTGTTATCACTATGGATATTTATTTTGACCAACATCCATTATATAAAATATGATCAAAATGTTTTACGCACATTCCCACAGACACACAGAACTACAAACCTTTTGATCAACATCGAGATTTGTTTATTTCAGCTTAAAAAAAAATACAATAGTTTGAATATTACTTTGTAAAAATAATAACAAATCTATAGAACAACATCACCTCTCCAAAGTACACATGATCAAACTAGATCAAAATCCTTTAGTCAAAATCCATAACAACCCCTTCGTTACGACATAAAAGTAAGTGAGAACAATAAGATATATATATATTTTTTAAAACAACATTTGAAGAAGTGATACACATAATTAACATAATTCAGTAATACATACACCTTCTAAATTCATGCATCCCAATGCACAATAAGAATTAGATACAAGTTCCATGTATATTAGAGATCTACCACATTACATAAGATAACATACCATGTCTACCCACCCAACCTATCTTGGAAGGTTAGGACCTCCAAGACACATAATCAACTATAAATATCAGCATTCTTAACCACAATTTCTTCAAGGAACAAAGTAAATATGATAACATGGTCACTACCTACATAACACAATTGTATGCTATTGCAATAATTCAATATATTACTATTTAAAATAATATGAAAGAAAATAAATAACATCAGAACATAAGCTTAACAGTAATAACCAGAAACCCTTAAGTAGGTAATCTATCATTAATGACAATTTCAACCTTTACTCAGGTTTTGTTGGAAATAACTCTGACAACCCTCCATGATACAACCAAATAGGTAGATATATGAATTAACATAATATTTTAAAAGAGGAAAAGAAGAGAAGAGAAAATCTATCATTTTAAGTTCCTAAGTTTCTCTTCTGTGAGTCACAGTGCCAAGGAAAGAGATATGCAAACAAGCCCTTTGAAATTCTCAAGCTCAGGAGAAAAAACACAAGGTGTGCAGAGAGACCAATCAAGGGTTCAAAGGCCTTTATCTTTGGAAGATTGAAAGCTCAGGAGAGACAGTGAAGAACTACACAAAGTAAGCACAAGAAGTGCAAAGGAAACCCTTTAAGTTGCTCAAGAGGGAAGCGCATGTGAGCCTTGGAGTTCACTTCAACAAGTGGCGAAGATCAGTAGATAAAACATGTGTAGAGTTTCAAGTGGGAACATCAGGAGTGTGAAATCCCTTGATAAGAATTAGTGGACAAGATTTGATCCTGAGGAGTCAAAATCCACAAAATCATCTCATCATACTAAAGTAATGCACTTGTTAATCCCTGATTCCTTCAGACTTCATGACTTTGATATATGGAACAATTAACAATATTGAGAGGCACAGAGCCCCAAAGCTCCAAAGCCTGAAATTAATCCCAACTATAGATCGTTGGATAAGAGTGAGTCGTATATCTCCAAGTTATTTGGGATTCGTCACTCCAACTAGCTTGATACGTAACTACTAAGGGTTAAGAAAACCCCGAAATTTTGAAGTCCCGGAGTGAAGGACAATCGTAGTTCTACTGATCGAGAAAGATCCATTATATATACAAGCCTACATCCTTCATAGGTTTGGTAGTTCGACACTCTGGTAAGTTGAGTCCTAGTAGTTAAAGGCTAAGAAACCCCAAAACTCTGAAGTATCGGATTAAGGAAAACCGTACATCTAGTGATTGATCGAGGACCCTTAGATCTATGAGCCTTCATCCTTCAGTGGATTGTTAGTTCAACACTCCAAATAAATTGAATTTTCGTTGCAAAGATTGAGGAACTCCCGTAGTCCCAAATTCTGGAGTGGATGTAAACCTTTGATCAAAAGAGAGTGAAATTCGTTAGATTCTTAAGCCCTTTGGTGGTTCGACGATCTAGGTGAAATAGTTTAAAGTTGAGGATGTGGAGAAATCCCCAAAGCCTAGAGTTCCGGAGTAGATCCCCACCGTATATTCTCGAGTGAGGAGAACCCCCGTCAATTGTTTGATTAAGTTCATAATAATTGAAAAAATAAGGTGGAATGGTAGGTTAATCCTACATTCGTTGGTCAACCTTGCCTTGTGACCGAATTCGACCAGTAACACTCCATGTGAAAAGGAATGTTGAAGACGAAGAATCCTCTGGAGCGTCGGAGTTTCTGATCTTTGAATAGCGCCTTTTGGGGCCATTGCTAGATTCTAGCCCATAGTCACATGCATAACTCTTAAGGTAAAATGGATAACACATTACAAGTTTTATAGAAACAAGTGAACTCCATAATAGAAGAAGAAGGATAACGAACCATCGGGTTCTAATATCTTATATTCACAACTTAACAATAGTTCGACAAAATTTTCCCAGAAACCTAAAGTTTACAATGATATTTCAAGGTTATGGTACGTCTTTAACATATCCATCAATAATTTTAGATTTAGATTATCAACAAATTCTAATAGGCATCCCACGATCCCGAAAAATTGGATTTAATATACAAATTAAAGAGAGACTCCACACTACTAATAACTTCATAAATTGTCAACAAATCGAACAGAGAATACATGATATAAATTCAGATTTAATAAAATTCAATGGAGGGCCGTAATACAAACGAAATTGAATTAAAATAAAATTCAATAAAGAATCCACGAATACAAATTCTAACTTCATTCCTTGGTTTACCAGAGAAAAAATAATATTAAATTTCTTTTGATATCTCAAAAAAAAAGAAAACGATTATACGAACTTCAAATATTGATGAAAATGCAAATTTTAAAACATAGCCATACACAATAAAAATTCGATTTTTACAATGAGGATCAAGCCACTCAAATTCAAAGTTTGGAAAACGCTCGAAATTACAGCAAGATTTGGAAAATTGTAAACAATGTAGTTATTATTCGTTTGGAAGTAATTGTAATAAATTGGCATTCATACTTTCTAGAGACTCCATAGTGGCCATACCAAATCTAACATACTAATATACATGTACTCCAAATAAATGCAGAATATAAAATATCAGGACCAATGAAGGTTGTGAAATGAAGATACCCTTCAAAGTCTTGCGCTCCTCTTTTCTCTTACTTACTAATCAACGAAACTTCATTGATACCTCCTTGCCAATGCTATGGGTACTCTTCTTCCCCCTTAGCCCCCCGAGTCACAAAGGGACCACACATAATAAATCAACAACAACATCTCCAAGCCTTTCCTCGCAAAGAAGATATTCTACTCTCTTTACAACCTTGATATCTCAACTCTCACAAGTAAGACACAACCCATTAAAAATTTGGTAGCATAACAATGCTCAGAAGGTCAAATCGCTTTCCCTTCTACATCATTTATTTTATAGAAATTTCTTCACTCACACATGTCCTCATGCACAAATAATTAACTTTTTAGTTTAAATCAGTTATGATTATTCCCCCACACACTTTTCATTCTCTCCCCACGTTGCACGAGTAATTACCAAATATTATTTTATTTTAAAATCCAAATTCCCTCACAATTTCCAATGTGTTACTATTTTCTCTGTTAGTTGTCCCTTTGTTCCCCAATTTCTCATTAAAGCATGTATTGTAAATAGATTTTAGTTATAGTTGGATTAGGAATCTTCTTCTAGTTAGAATAGTGGTAGGTTGACTCGATATTCTATTTTATATACACCCAACTTGTCAAGTTATTATTTATTTCTATTTAAAAATCCGTTTTTATTAATTTCATACACACATTTGCATTTTATCCAATCTTTGGATTTTACTCACCTTTTCTTAGAATCTGATTTATCTCAATTCTTGAATATTTTAATTTTCCCCAAATTAAACTTAGACTTAGGCTTTGACTCTTCTTAGGCTTTTCAATTAATAATCTATTGTTTAATTAATTATTTAATCCAACAAGGTCTAATCATTTTAATGTTTTCAAGGCCACCTAATTTTTTTGACTCAAGTTTAATTACACAACGTTCCCTTCAAGACACACCTTCGTGCTCCAAGGGATACACTCGCCTTAGAATTGTTTTGGAAGCTTTTACGGCCCTTGGAATCAACACTCCACTCAGTCGACATTGTGAGAGACTAAGGGATTCTAAAGAATAAGGACTATGCCTTATTGCACACTCCTTAGAACTCTTCGTGAGCGACTATGTCAGTCTTCCTTCACAGAATCATGGACCTTTTGAACTAGGTAATCGTTAACCTACTGTTCAGACCATAGAGGGAGTTCTAGTAGTTTGTGACATGGACACTGCCACACCTGTCCCTCAAATTTCTAGTTTCTTTGCATGGCCCCTCTACTCCTTATGTGAGTTGGATTGGCAAGCATTGTCAATCTTGCATCCATTGACAAAAATCGTATCAAGGATCCATATACATAAATCATAAATCACACATGCTTAATAATGAAATACTCATGTGTCTCGCACACTCAGGAAAAATCATCAATAACATCTACCAATATATATACATCAATATAATCAATAATCCATAACACCTCAACATCATCATATATAACCCATAATCTAAATGAAATCATAATTTATCCTATCCAGATCACTTGTTCGAAAAGAATAAGTCAATAAATGTGTGCTCAGTAGTGATGGATGTTACATACACTACCTCTTGTTTTAAACTTCATCCCAAAGTTTGTACACTATATAAATGTAAGAAAATAAATGTATCTAACATATATCTATATGTCTAATCTATCAAACAAGTAAGGAAATTGTTGATGCATCACATATGCATCCTCCCAGGTTGCCGAGTGTGGACTATATTTGTCCCACTAGACCTTGACCTGATGGAATGTTGGCCCTTGGTTATGGAAGAAAGTGAATAGTACAAAATAAAAGGTGAAACATGAACTGCGCGAAAAGAGGGTTGACTGAGATCAGGTCGAAGTAGTTAAATAAGCATAAAGGATGGAGAGAAGTCCAAGAAAGCAAGTCGTTGGAAGACGAGAGCGAGGAAGAAAGATCTGCAAGGAATATGGATCATGGACAAATCAACAAGAGGAAAAATCCACTAGTAGATGATTTGGAGAACCTCGTGGGAAGTAAGGAAAGACAGGTGACGAAGCCCTGAAAATGCATGTCAAGTTGACCTAGGGTTTTAGACACCTAGGGTTTTGGTATCTAGGGTTTTAGACACATAGGCTTCATCCTAAGGTTGTCGGTGACCTATTGTAATGTATAAAAAAAGGTCAAGAGGACCTGATATGGGTTCGGATATGCGAAATGAGTGATTTTTGTTATTACTGAGAGAGAATTATTGTGTGGAGAGAGAATTCTATGTTGTAAGATCTTCAGCTAGGTGCGAAGATCAATCTTGCAGGTAGGTGTGCAGGAAAGGGAGATAGAGAGAAGAGAGAAAGAGAGAGATCTGCAAGATAAGAACATAGATAGAACTGTAATCTTTCACCCAATATATTATAAAGCAAAGTTCTATGGACGTAGCCCTAGGGAGAGGGTGAACCACGTATATCTTGTTGTTATGTATTGTTGATGTTGTGATCCTTACTCTGTTACTTTGATGATGCATTAGTATGTTAGATCTGATATATAAATATGCAAAGTAGGTTTATGTTTGGGAAGAATAATCTGATATCCTTGTGTGATTGCCTTGATTCCACTAGCATTTCCTCTGGTTGTAGACATGTGTCCTGCAATCCCCTATTGCTACTTTGGGTGAGACTGCACCTGTTTCGCAGGTGTAGCTAAAAGGGCTAGTAGTTAGGGATTGTTGGTGCACTATTAGAGTTGAACTCTGGCTTTGCCCCTGTGCCAACAAATGGTTCCATTGTCGGGATCGAGATCCTCTTGAGGGAATGTCAAGGTGGTTTCCATCGAAGATAGGGATTCAAAAGTGGATAGAAGAACAAGAGAAGGACTTCATAGAATATCAGAATACGAAACTGATCCAGGTGGATATCGGTGGCCACCCACTTTTTCCGACTGGCTCAAAACAGTTTTCTGGCAATTTTGGCAATTTACTATTTTTAGCAGGTTTTAACTTCCGGGGCCATTTTGAGGGCCTAAATGAAGGTTTTTTGAGATTTAGGTTCTCAATGATAGTCGAAGGCATGATTGAGCCCCCAAAATGAATCTCCTCAACGATACCTTTCCAATGAGCTATCACACGCCTAAAATAGAGATCGTATGCAAAAGTTACGACCCCGGGAAGTTGATGTACTAACTTACCCAAACGGGGCCCACATGACTTTTGGCGCTTCATCTCCTAGGGTTAGGTTTTTGGATGTCTATGAATTTTGGCATTCTCATCTATTGTAAAAAGGCCTCTAGAGCCTCATTGTAATCATCGTCTCATGGATGCGAGTAGCAGCCACATCTCTTCTCAGAGATAAGCTACCAACGCCCTAGCTTGTTTATTTACATTCTGTCTATAAGCATATTTCAGTCATTTGTTATTAATGAAATGAAGTCTTATTTCCATTGCATCTCTGCATTTATGTGTATTTATGTATTTCATTGTGTTCCTACATAAATCCGGATCAGAAACCAAATATTAGCACATAATATTGGTTGGGAAGCTATATATTTAATGATATACATGATGATTTCTTTCGAGGAATCCATAAGAAGCTATACGAGTGGTTGGCCAGATTAGCAGACACCCAGTTTGAGATTAGATCTAGACTGCTTGTGGTTTGGACATCGGTGCTGATCAAGAAGGTCAAAAGAATTGATAATGTTGTGGAAATATGAGTAGATCATTGGTTTGATAGTACCCTTGGAGGGTATATCACAGAGTTTGCTATTGATAGGGTAGATTCATATAGCCAAGAAGAGAGATATTTCTTTAAGGGGCCGAGAGGAAAATTGTTACACTTCTTGAAGTTGAAGATTAAGATGCTATTGCATGAGAAGAACATATTGAAGATACAGTAGTGGGTTAGACTGAAAAATATAATGTTCAAGAATTCAGACAACGACATTGAAACATAGATCAGACACACATGCAGTGGGAGAACCTTCAGAGAATTTCGTCTAATGAACTTGTTCGAGCAGAGTCATGAACCAGCACAAGAACAAGGGTTCTACAGTGGAGAAGAAGAAGAGTTGTCGAACAAGGAAAATTTAGAGTTTGCTAGGGCAGAAGAAGAGAAGAATGCAGAACCTCGTCGAGAAGAGTCATAAACTTCAAGGAATGCATAGACTATTGAAGTAAGTGTTATTACACCCCCTATTGTTTTAACAACATTAAGTAACCAGAGTAACCTAAGTTATCAGAACACTCAGAGCACCGGTACAAGTGGTTCAGTGCATACTCATTCAGGAACCTTAGGAAGATCTATGGTAGATGAGATGAGGTTACCCACCTTTAGAGGAGATGGATCTGAAGATCCTGACCAACACTGGTTTCTATGTGAAGTTGTATGGAGTATTAAGAATATCGCTGATGGAGTTGTTAAATGAGATTAGTTTAGTACTAACCTGAGAGATCACGCACTGAGTTGGTACATGAAGTTTGTCCATGGAGTTGTCCAGTCGAAACCGCTGAACTATATTAAGACTGCTTTCATTGTTGAATTCAAGAAACACAAGTCGGAATCACAGTGCATCACAGAGTTGAAATAAATCAAACAGAAAGTAACTAAATCAGTTTGGGAGTTTGATCAGAGGTTTAATACCTTGAAATGATATTTGAGTTTTCAGGTCCCAGATGAGTAGAATAAGGAATGGTTCATTGCTTCCCTCTTACAACACATCAAATTCTCTCTGATGCAACAAAATATTGTTTCATAGGCCGAGGTGTTGGATATCACCACGAAACATGAATCGACTCCTATGGTAGAATCCAGCTCAGATATGAGTCAACTAACTAGCTTATCACTGGAGGTCAAAGATATGAAGAAAGATAAGAGAGAAGACATCTAGTGCATTAGATGCAAATCAGAAGGCCATGACAAAGAGCAATGTCCCTTGTTTCATGAATATTTGGCTTTTGGAGCTCTGAGCCCTTTGAAGCAAGTTACTCTACCTTGGTGCGAGGTATGTAGAAATAAACATCACCTTGGAGAATGCTATTACATGAAAAATTATGTCTAGACACCTACGGACCTCTACTACACATTATGTAAATATGTGTTTCATGATGAGAAGGATTGTAGAGCTTACAACCTCTTACATGAAAGATCAAGGGATATCTACAAAATTCAGGGTGAAGTACAACAAGAAGGGAGCACTACGTAGTATAATTCCCCTGGAAGAGGAAACTTCAACCCTCATGGTAGATTCATAGGAAGAGGACAAGGAGGAGGCATGGTCTGAGGTAGAAGTCAGATCATTTATTATAACTGCGCATAGGGAGGTCATTTAGCATGGGATTGTCAAAACCCTTGTACCACTTGCAGTTACTGCAACTCATTTGAAAATGCCATAGAATATTGTCCTGTGTTGTTATCCAAACTTTAGGAAAGACGAGGGGGAAACCAACAGGTACAACTAATCACAGCAGAACCCCATGGATCATATCCCGGAGTTGTTGTTATCATGAGAGGAGGCACTGCTATAGGAGAAGACACGATGAATCCAGGGAAGACTACAGAACAATCAAGAGTCAGAAAAGTTGCAGAGAAGACACAAGAGTTTGATCCATAGAGAGAGAAGTAGACACTCAAGGAGGCAAGTTAAGAGTTTAGAAGAGATGAGGCTCCTTCATCAAAGGCACAAACAAAAGTGAGAATGTGGAATGCCCCTAGCCTTTGATCAATCCCCTTCACCTGGAGAAGGAAAAAAGGTAAGCAGGCTCATGGAATTCTTATGCACTTGCATAAATTTGATAATGGATGAGAGCATTGTACAAGAGATACAAAATTTGATCAGATAGTATGAGCTAGGAAAGGTAGATCCTCTACAGAATAAAGAAGTACATCAACTTTCCAAAAAGAGAAGGATAAATAAGGAGCTACATTTGAATGCTCAGATAGGAGATTATGATATAGATTATGTGGTCCTCGACTTACGGTTGAAGGTCAATGTTATGATGAAGAAGACCTGGGAACTGATGGGAAAACCTAACTTGATCTATTCCCCCATTAGGCTTAGGATGGCTAATCAACAGGTTGTGAACCCCTTCGAAAGACTCGCACATATCCCTATGGACATCGATGGGATCCAGACATTTGTGGACTTTGAGGTGACTGAGATAGTCGATGATAGTTTTCCTTACCCCGCGCTATTAGGAATTTATTGGGCTTTCAACAATTCTACTGTTGTTGACTTGAAAACAATAAGAATGACATTTGCAGGTAATGGCCTTAAGTTCATCACACCTTTGGATATTTATGAAGGTCCCAGATACATAGAGCCCATCAAAGAAGAAGACCGCACATATATGTTGGAGAATGTATATAAACTGACAGCAAGACAACATGATTACATTAATCCTACAACAGATGGGAATTTAAGTTGGCAAAGTGATAATGCAGGTTCATCAGACTGAGAAGAAGCACTAGAGAACTAGTAGAATCAAATGTATGAAGTATCTACATGGAGATGTTCTAGACTGACCAAAGAAGTTCGCTGGATCAGCACAACAGTAAGTAATTTACCCACATTTGATGGTTTGAATCACTTAGAAACTTTCTTACTAGAATTTGAAGAAACTATACTAGTACAGCAGAGAATGTTGGCACTAGATGAGGCTTTGAAAGATACTCTAGGCAGATGGTGGGGAACACATAAAAGGAACATCACAAACTAGATACAATGTCGCACTTTGATGACAACATGATTTTCAAAACAAGTCAAAGATTGTGAAGTTAGGTACATATTTCAAAGTTGTCCCAAAGACCATGTGCGAGGTTGTGAGGAGGCCTGGAGTTGCATTCTTCAATACCATTGGGTGCATAAATTCATCAATACTCTAGACACAACGCCTATCAACTGGTACCTTGACGTGGAATTGCACCTAACCACTCCAGACTAGCAAGGTATGACTCATAATTTTCTAGCTGCATTTTTATTTGAAACTCAGCACTGTCTAGTAGATCAAGCTTTACTAGTTGTAAGACAACAAGTATTTGAGGAATCACATAGCCTCCCTGTGGAACAAGATGAGGATGAATGGACTACACCTCTTCATAAATTGCAAGGATGTTACAATATCAATGCTAATGAAGATGATGATCCTAGGAATGTGAACATCATATAAACGGAAGGACAAAGAGACATAAAAGGACTAGGAGTCAAACCGCCTTTTATTGGACAACCATTCAAAATCAAGAAAGTTAATATTGGAACAGAGCAAGAACATAAGCTTGCTAATGTTGGAGATTACTTCGATGATGCCACTATTGATAAGATCACAAAATTACTGCATGAATATCAGGACTTGTTTCCAACCAAGTTCATTGATATGAAGGGCACTAAAGGGCCCATGGGAGAGATGAATATCCCCTTGAAACCAAATGTAAGGCCAGTTAAACAAACACCTTATAGATTGAACCCTACATATAAGGAGAAAGTGAAGATTGAACTAGACAGAATGCTGGAAACAGGAATCATAGAACCTATTGAAGAATCATAGTGGATTAGCCTTATGGTGGTTTAGGATAAGAAAATAGGAGAGATCATAATTTGTGTAGATATTTGGAAGATGAATGATGCATGCCTACACAATCCATTCCCTACACCATATACTGAAAAATTATTACATAACGTGGGAGGACAGGAAGTATACTCTGTCACCGATGGATTCTCAGGATACCATCAGATCAGGATTGCCAAGGAAGATCGCCATAAGACCACGTTTGCAAAAGAGTGGGGATCCTACCAATACACAATGATGCCTTTTGGATTAAAGAATGCACCAACCATATTTTATAGCGTAGTGGTCTAAGCATTCAAGGAGTTTTTACATAAATTTCTGGAAGCATATTTTGATGATTGGATTGTTTTTAGGTTATTGAAAAACCATATTGAATGGTTAAGACTAATGTTGGATAAGTGCAGGCAATGTCAGATTTCCCTAAACCTGAAGTAATACATTTTCTTTTATCCCTTTGGAGTGTTGTTGGGCCATATTGTGTGTAAGCAGGGATTACTAGTAGATCCATCTAAGATTGCCATTATTGTCGATTTACCACCCCCCTACTTCAGTCAAACAGTTGCACACTATGTTGGGACATACTGGATACTACAAGAAGTTCATTAAGGGATATGCATGGATTACAACACCTATGGAGAAGTTGTTGAAGAAAGATTGTCAGTTTCACTGGACAAAAGAATGTCAGTGGATCTTTGACACACTAAAACAAAAAATGGTTACTGTGCCTATTCAAGTTTTCCCAGATTGGACCAAGGTATTTCATGTGCATGTCGATGCACCATCTATTTCATTAGGATCCATGTTATCACAACTAGGAGTACGAGATATTGACCACCCATTAGCCTTTGGTAGAAGGAAGCTCTCAATAGCTGAGATAAATTACACCACCACCGAGAGAGAAGGTTTATCCATGGTGTATGCACTACAAGAAGTTTCATCACTACTTGTTAGGAGGACACTTTAATATGTTCACTGATCACTCCACATTGAAATACCTAGTCAAAAATCCACTTTAGGGGGGAAGGATATGCAGATAGATTTTGTTATTTCAGGAATATGATTTTGAAATTGTGGTAAAGCCGGGAAGGATGAACAAGGGACTTGACCACTTGTCTAGGTTGGAACATGGAGAAAAACCTACTAGTTTGGAGGATACACTGCCAGATGCATAGTTGTTGGCCATTAGAAAGGTTGATGATCACTTTCTCGAGATAGTTCAGTTCCTATCAATAGGAATAACACCTCGCAAATATATAGTCATTCAGAAGAAACAACTA
>JASDQU010026670.1:32759-44417 GCA_032191745.1 Picea mariana
TTCTTAACTAAAGATATTGTGATGATGTAAAACTTTGTCTTTGCGTTGTTTGTTTCTGAGAAAGAGTTAAAAATTTAGTTTTAAGTTCCTAAGTTTCTCTTATGGGAGTCTTAGTGCCAAGGCAATAGGTACGCATGCGGGCCCTTTAAAATTCCCAAGCTCGGGAGAAAAAATGCAAGGTGTGCAAAGAGCCCAGTCAAGGGTGTAGAGGCCTTGATCTTTAAAAGATCGAAAACTTAGGAGAGACAGTGTAGAACTACACAGAGTAAGTGGAAGAAGTGCGCAGGAAACCCTTTAAGTCCATAGCTCAGGAGGGAAGTGCAAGTGAGCACTAGAGATCACTTCAACAAGTGGTGAAGCTCAAGATGTAAAACACATGTAGATTTCCAAGTGGGAACATCAACAGTGTTAAATCCCTTGATAAGAATTAGTGGATGGGATCTGATTGTGAGGAGTCAAAATACCCAAAATCATCTGATCATACTAGAGTAGCGAACGCATTAACCCCTGGGTCCTTTGTACTTCATGACTTTGGCATTTGGAATAGTTCACAATGTTGGGAGGTGTAGATCCTCGAAGCTTTGAAGCCCAGAATTAATCCCAATTGTAGATTGTTGAATAAGAGTGAGTCGTAGATCTCTGATTTATTCAGGATTTGGCACTCCGGCTAGCTTCAGACATAGCTATTAAGGGTTAAGAAAACCCCAAAGTTATGAAGTCCTGGAGTGAAGGAAAAATGTAGTTCTAGTGATGGAACGAGAGTCTTTATATCTATGAGCTTGTGTCCTTCATAGGTTCGGTAGTTTGACACTCATGTTAGTTGATTTGTAGTACTGAAAAGATAATAAACCCTAAATATTTGAAGTCACATAGTAAATAAATCAATATATCTAGTGATCGAGGACTGTTAGATCTTCGAGCCTTCATCCTTCAGTGGTTCGATAGCTCTGTTATCTAGAGAAATTGAATCATTGTTGAAAAAATTCAGGAACTCTCATAGTCCTAAGTTTTGTATTGGATGTCAACCATTGATCAAAAGAGAGTGTAATCCATTAGAGTCCTAATCCCTTCAATAGTTTGACGATTTGGGTAAAAATGTTTAAAGTTGAGGATGCAGAGAAAAGCCTGAAGCCCAGAGTTCCGGAGTAGATCTCCACCATAGATTCTCGTGTGAGGAGAATCCCCATCAGTCATCCGATTAAGTTCATAATTGTTGAAAAAAGGAGGTGGAAGGGTAGGGTAAACCTACATATATCGTTCGACGTCGCCTTGTGACAAAATTTGGTCGGTAACACTTTGGGTGAAAAGGAGTGTTGAAGTTGAAGAATCCTCTAGAGAATCGAAGTTCTGGAGCTCTGAATAATGCCTTTTGGGGCCTTTGCTAGGTTCTAGCCCGTGGTCACATGCATAATTGTTAAATAATTGAAGAAGGACAATGAACTATTGGGTTGTAATCTCTTAGATTCACAACTTGATAGAGGTTCTACAAATTTTTCCCAAAAACCTAAAGTTTACAACGAAAGTTCAAGGTTATGGTACGTCTTTAACCTATCCATCCATATTGTTAGATTCATATTATAAAAAAATTCAAGAAAGCATCCCACGATCCCCCAAAAAATGATTTAATATACAAATTAAACAGAGACTCCACACTACTAATAACTTCAGAAATTATCAACAAATTCAATAGAGAATACAAGATATAGATTTGTATTTAAAAAAATTCAATGGAGGCCCATAATACAAATAAAGATAAATTGATATAAAATTCAACAGAGAATCCACGAATACAAATTTAGACTTAATTCCTTAGTTTACCAGAGAACAATACACTATTAAATTTATTTTGATATCTCAACAAAAAAAAATCTGATTATACGAACTTCAAATATGGATGAAAATACAAATTTTAACACATAGGACATATAGAATAAAAATTCAATTTTTGCAATGAGTATCAAGCCACTCAAATTCAAAGTTTAGAAAATGCCGAAAATTACAACAAAAACTGGAAAATTGTAAACATCGTAACTATTATTCGTTTGGAAATTGTAATAAATTGGCGTTCAAACTTTCTAGAGACTCTACAATGGCCATACCAAATCTAGCATACTAATATACTCGTACTACAAATAAATGCAGAATATAAAATATCAGGACCAATGAAGGTTGTGAAATGATGATGCCCTTCAAAGTATTGTTCTCCTCTGTTCTCTTTCTTGCTAATCAATGAAACTTCACTGGTACCTCCCATCCAATTCTAGGGGTACTCTTCTTCCCCCTTAGCCCCCTTAGCCACAAAGGGACCACACACAATAAATCAACAATAATAGCTCCAATACTTTCCTTGAAAAGAAGAGATTCCACTCTCTTTATAATCTTGGTGTCCTAACTCTCACAAGTAAAACACAATCCATTAAAAGAATGGCAGCATAACAATGCTCAGAAGGTCAGATCCCTTTCCTTTCTTCATCATTTGTTTTATAGAAATGTATTCACTAAAACATGTCCTCATGCACAAACAATTAATTTTTTAGTTTAAATCAATTATGATTATTCCCCCACACACTTGTCATACTCTCCCCATGTTGCATCAATAATTACTGATTTTTTTATTTTATTTTAAAAGATAAATTCCCTCACAATTCCCAATGTGTTCCTATTTTCACTCTTAATTTTCCCTTTGTTCCCCAATTTCTTATTAAAGAGTGTCTCCTAACTAGATCTTAGTTAGAGTTGGATTATGAGTCTTCTTCTAGTTAAACTAGTGGTAGGTTGTCTTTATAATGACCCCTCTGTTACGACAACACTTAGCGAAGTACAAAAGAGGTAAATATTTTTTTTGTGTGTACAAGTGAAAATACGTCATATATTAATAACTACACAATCAACTGAAATAAACATCACTATTATTCAATCAACCATATCTTATAAAGATAACACAAGGAAGCTACCCATCCAACCTATCTTGCAAGGTTAGGACCTCCAAGACACATAAGCAATGCTCAATTCTAGGATTCATCCGATTGATTTTGACCATTTAAGGTCTCAGGACTTACGACTATTATGAGGAACAAGGAAGTGTCTAAGTCCCATTAATTCAATCATACACCGCTATTCAAGACTAGAATGATCAACATACATAACCATCAATTCATCATAGTGCAATAATAATCTACTTAACTTAATCAATCTTTCAAGCAATGCTTAAGTGTAATTTGAATAAGAGAATAATACATAAAGATTAATAAGAGCCATGTTATCATAAGTAAGACCTTAGTAGCAGACATAGATCGAATCCTAATAACCAATTAGTGACTTTCCAAGTCAAGTTCATCTAAGGTCAAGCATCATTCATCAAGTACTACAAGATACTATAAAAAATACAATCACCATTTAGCTCAACTATGTATCTTTATATTATGAAATCCCTAATTATAGTTATATAAGGATTCTAAGGATGAACTACATATATATTTATAAGGAACCATAAGAACTTCAAATCTTCTTAGCACTACAAAATTCAAGCTACTTTACAATACCTATCCATATATAACACTAAAGAAGTTTAATCATAATAAGTAAAAATAGAATAAACTACCCTATGTATTCATTTAAAAGAATAAAGAAAGAAACAATCATTTAAACAATATATAAAGAAATCAATACTAATTTACAATCCATTTAAGAATTAAGAAAACCAATGTCTTATTGAACCATAAATAATCACTCAATGCTAACTTATAAATCCATTTAAATATTTAGGAAGAAAAATCTTAAAACAATAAATAAAAAATATTTAGAGGCTAAATCAAATCTCCATAGTAAAGAAAAAAAGAAGGAGTTCTAGAATCTATCCCACCCCTCGATCTGGTGTGTATAAAAATATGACATTCATTCCAGAACTTAATCTGGCACTCAATCTAGTCCTTATTCTGACACTTAATCTGACAATTAATCCGGTCTTGGATCCGACACTAATTTCTGATAATTTAAATTAAATTCAATGTGCAACAAAAATAATTTTATTAATTGAATAGCCTTAGAGGAAGGGATAATAAATTTGATGCAAGGTCTATCAAGAAGTGGAAATGATAGGTAAAAGATGAGGGAACATGTATAGGACAAGACAATCAATTCAATAACGAACTCACCACTCTCGTAGTTATCTCTGGAAATGTTACTACTGTTTTAGAAACGAGGAAAAAAATTACTAAAATTAGCTAACTGGAAATGGGTAAAGTAGTCATGAACATGTTAATTAACATTTTTATTTCCAAGAGAGACATTGCCATATGGAACCTAATATGACCCTGGATTCGGCACCTGATCCGGCACTCGTTCCAGACCTTAAAACAAAACTAAATTTATGATAAATTGGAAATAAAATCAACATGAAGCGAAGATGAAATCGAAAATGGTTAATCTTAAGTAAGGATAGTAAATTAAATCAAGGGAACTTAGGAAGGTCAAGTTATTTTGTAGCCTCAATTCATTTTCGAATTAAAATCCAAACATACAGAGATGTTTTAAAAATTCACTCTTCGAATTTGCACATGTCACTTTTGCAGAACGAATTAATAATATTAACTACCAGTCATACAACAGACTACAGTGATCCAATAGAACACCACCATCGAGGTTTATAAAAATCTCAAATACAATGAAAGAGGAAGGACAATCACTCAAATTGAAATTTCTAGGTTGTTCAAAGATGGGGAAACAGTCACATAGAGTTACAATAATTCCAAAATTGCAGGAAAAAATTTAAAGAATGGGATTCAAAGGTCAAGAGCCAAGTTATAAGCAATAAAGGTGTGGGACAAAGAGATCTAAGAGGAGGAAAGAATCCACGGAGTATGGTACTGAACATAACGCATCCACCCAAAATTTACAATTTTTAGAGGTGAAGCGATAAATGTATGCACTCTTATGAAATAGGTTCTTGTTCTTACCCAGGAGGAATTTTTCAAGCATGCACTTACAAAATTACATGAAAATAATGTAAAGCCCCTATCAATTTTTTTTGAAATGGATTAGAACTGTGCTAAACAAAACTAACAAAATCAGATCTGATAATAATATGACAGCTACTAACTATACAGATCTATGATTTTAGAACCGAGAATAGATGACATCATTCCCACAGAGTCACAATGGAAAACAAACTAAGTTATAGAAACTCACAAAATCCTTTCCAAAAATTCTACCATTACACATTTAAAAATACGAAGACAATGCAATTCGTTTTGGTAGTTAGTTATCATGACTATACAATTAAAAATTCTAACATGCAAACCAAGGGAAATTCCCAAGAATTTAAACAATATCACTTCACAAATATTCAATGAAATTATTAATTAATAATCAGAATTACAACTGTTCAAAGAATTCTCAAACATTCAATCTTCAAATCAAATATTGTTACACTAACACTTCAGAAATAAAATACCAGAACCAATGAAGGTCGAGAGTAGATGATATTCATCAACCACTTGCGCTCCTCATTAATCCAACTTTCTAATCATAGAGACTTCACTGGTACCTCCCAACCAACACTAGGGGTACTCTTCTTCACCCCTTATCCCCCTAAGTCGCAAAGGGGCCAAGCACACACAAACCAAAAATAATCTATCTCTAAGCTTCCTCAGAGGGTCGAGCCACCATTCTATATCAATCTTGGCATCCCAACTTTCACAAGTAAAACCAGTCAAAATGATTTTGGCAGCATAACTTTACCTGTAACCAGTGTGATCCTTTTCCCCATCTAGACCATTTGCTTTATAGGAATTTCCTCACTGACACATGCCCACTTGCACAATTAATTAACTTTTTAATTAAATAAATTAGGATTATTCACCCTCACACTTGTCACCCTCTCCCCAAGTTGCACAAATAATTACCTATTTTATTTTAATTAAAACTCAATTTCCCTCACATTTCCCAAATGTGTTCCTTAAATCTCTCTTAGTTATCTTCTTATTCCCAACATTCTCATTTAATGATTATCTCCTTACTAAATATTAGTTACAGTTAAAATAGGAGTCTTCTTCTAGTTAGACTAGTGGTATCTAGACTCTAGATATCGTTCTATGTGTACACCTATTTTCTCATACTTTATTTATTTCTTATTTTAAAATTCCATTTTAGTAACATGTGCATTATATCAAATCTTTAGATTTATCTCACTTTTTTATTAGATTTATTTATCTCTAATTTTTTTATTTTATTTAACATTTTAATTTAGTCCTATAACTAAACTTAGACTTAGGATTTGTTTTAGAATAGACTTATACTTTTATGAGGAGTTATAATTAATAAAATTACTCATTAATTAATTATTTTAAATCCAACACTGTCAAATGATTTCATTTTTTTCTAGGCCATCTACATTCATTGACTCAAATTTTTAAATTACGTGGAATGCCCTTCAAGTTGCACTCCCATGATCTAAGGGTGCCACTCTTCTTTTGACTAGTTTTGGTAGTTTTTCCAACTCTTGGAGTCAACACTCCACTCTTTCAACCTTGTGAGAGACTAAGGGATTATAAGTAATAATGACTAGACCTTATTGCACACCCCTTAGAAATATGCATGAGTGACTATCTCAGTCTGCCCTCATGACATCATGGATATCTTGAACTAGGTAATCATTAACCTATAATTTGAGCCAGGACCGGAGTGCTATTAGGTTGTGTTAGGGACTCTACCACACCTCTCCCTCAATGTATGGTTTACTGTGCATGGCTCCTTTACTCCTTATGTGAGTCATATTAGCAAGCATTGTCAACCTGCATCCATTCACAAAACATTGTCAATGATCCATATACAAAATCATACTGTAATCAATCATATGTCACATATGCATAAAATTAAATACTTAAACCAATACAATCCACTCCCTGACTCAATCTGGAGTCCAAGGAGGTCCATTGATGCCATCAACATCTGTAATCTATCATGTGTCCTACACACTCGGGTAAACTCACCAATAACATCTGTCAATACATATATCAAGTAATAATAAATCACAACCCATCAACATAATCATGTAAAATCCATAGTTGAAACAAATAACATTGTACTATAACCAGATCACTTGCATGCAAGTGTCCTCAAAGAATAAGTCGATAACATGTGCTCAGTAGAGCGGGATGTTACATACACCCCCTCTTGTTTTAAACTTCATCCAGAAGTTGTACAGTATATAAAATGTAGTAAATAAAAGTATTTGACAAGATCTCTATATCTAATCTATCAACATGTAAGAAAAGTCTTGACGCATATCATATGTGTCCTCCCAGGTGGTCGAGTCTAGAATATAATTGTCTCTCTGGACCGTGACCTGATCAACTATTCGACGTCGTAGTTGTCGAATGTGATGGTCCAGAATGTGGATTGGCTTTGTTCTGAGAGAAGCCTCATCCGACACTTCCAAATAACTAATGTCAATCACATGTGTACGATCACTAACATAATGTCTCAAAAAAGATACATGAAAAACATCATGCATAGCCTCAAAGAATCATGCAAGGTTAGTCGATAAGAAACAAGTACTTTCTTTTCCGCAACTTTGAAAGGTCCCATAAACCTAGGACAGAGTTTACCACCCTTTACAAACTTGATTGAACTCTTATGTGGTTTCAACCGCAAAAAAACTTCATTGCCAACTTCATAATTGAGGTCAACGGGATGCGCATCGGCATAACTCTTTTGTCGATATTGTGTTTCTTTAATCCCTTTTCTTATCGATTTCAGTTTTTCTTCCATTTCTTGGATCACTTTTGGTCCTACCAGGACCCTATCCTAAAGTCTATCCCAACTCAATGGAATCCAACATGGTCGCTCATAAAGAAACTAAAATGGCACCATCTTAATGGCACTTTGATAGTTGTTGTTGTACGAAAACTATACTAGTGGAAAGAAATCTTCCCAACAATTATGTTGGTCCATTACAAACATACGCAACATATCTTCCAAAATTTGGTTCGTTCTTTCTGTCTTACCATTTGTCTCATGATGATATGTTGTACTAAAGCTCAATTATGTTCCCAAATCCTCTTGGAAACTAGTCCAAAATCATCCTGTAAACACTAATCCGCGATCAGATATGATCCTTCTTGGTACACCATGTAACCTTACAATCTCATTGAAAAAAACTCTATCTATATCTGGCACCTGACACATTGTACATATAGGAATAAAATGTGAACTCTTCGTCAGAGTGTCAACTACCACAAAAATCGAGTCATGTCTCCTTGCCGTCAGTGGAAATCCAACTATAAAGTCCATCGAAATGACCTCCCATTTCGATTCTGGAATGACGTGTGGCTGTAGAAATCCTGTCAGATGTCTATGTTAAACTTTCACTTGCTGACATTCTAGAAATCTTTCCACGTAACTAACTATGTCTTCTTTCATTCCCTTCCAAAAGAATACGGCCTTAAGGTCTTCCTTCATCTTCGTTACTTCCGAATGAGCCATTTACACTGCTCTAAGATCAAAATTAGGAATTCCATTTATCAATTTATCAATTTATCAATTAAATCCTTTCGTTAAATCTCAACAATCCATCGTTGTCTAAAGAATAGCCTTCAAATTTTGGTAGCATCATGGTATCTTTTTCAATATTTTCATTAACCTATTTATACCAGCCATTGTCGTTCTATATAGTTAGGATCATTTCTCAAAGATTCATCTGAAGAGGTATTACCAAGAATATGCATGGTCTCCGACTCAACGCATCTGCCACTCTATTCATCGTACCCTATATGTAAGTAATATCAAAGTTGTATTCGCTAAGTAATTTTGACCAATGCCTCTGTCATGCATTCAAGTCACTCTGCGTAAATATGTGCTACAATCTACAATGATTTGTCTTTAATTCGAATTTTCATCCAATTAGATAGTGTCTCCAAACTCTCAAGGCATATACAATTTCCAATAACTCCAAGTCATGTGTTGGGTAGTTCTCCTCATGCTTTCTCAATTTCCTTGAAATGTAAACGATCACTCGTCTGTATTAAATCAAAACTCTTCCTAAACCTTCCTTGGATGCATCTGTGCATACCAAGAATTCCTTTTCCATGTCGAGGAATTTTAGTATCGACGTTATCGTCAATAACTCCTTGTGACTTTGAAATGATTCCACGTATTTCTCATCCCATACAGTCTTCTTGTTTTTCTTCTGCAAATTTGTGATCGGATTTGCTATCTTCGAAAATTCTTGGACGAACCGTCCATAATATACTACTAAACCCATAAAGATACGTACTTCTTTTATGTTTGTCGGTGCATGCCATTCCATAATAGCCTCTACATTTGTTCGATCCACAACGATACCTTCACTAGATATGATATTCCCTAAGTAATGAAAATTCAATTGGTAAGAGGAACATTTCGATAACTTCCCATACAATTTGTTTTCTCGTATCCACTATAGTACCAATCTTAAATGTTCTTCATGATCTTATTTCAGAAAAGAATAAATCAATATGTAATCAATGAATAATTGAACAAACTTGTCCAAGTATTTGTGGAACACCCCAATCATCAAACTCATCAATACCTCTAGGGTGTTTGTCAGTCCGAATGTTAAAACTGTAAACTCATAGTGTTTGAATCTCGTCTTAAATGTAGTTTTAGGGATATATTCCTCTTTAATCCGTAACTGGTGATATCCTGGTCTAAATTTAATCTTTGAAAACACAGTTGCTCCTTTCATCTGATCAAACAAATCACCTATTCTTGGCAACAGATATTTGTTCTTCATCGTTGCTTTGTTCAATTGATGGTAGTCAATACAAAGTCTCTGCGATTCATCCTTATTTCTTGCAAAGATAACTGGTGCACCCCAATATGAAAGCCTTGGATGTATATGTCCCATGTCCAACAATACCTTTAATTGCATTTTCAACTCCTATAACTCAGGCGTTGACATCCAATATGGTGTTCTTGCTATAGATCCAGTTCCAAGTTTCAATTCGATTGTAACCTCCAACTCTCTTTTGGGCGGTAGCCTAGTAACTCTTCTGGAAACACGTATGCAAGATCCCATTCTACTGTAAGGTTTTATAATCCTTCCACTTTGCCCTTTTCGTTTAGCACTAAGATTGCATATTAATTATATTCTTTTCTCATGCTCTTCTGTAGCTGTAGGGAAGAAATGAACCTCAAGGACACTCCCTTGTTTCTTCCTACAGTCACTCTTCTCTGTCCCACATCATCTGTCAACCTTAACCATTTCGTTTTATAGTTGAGTATTACATCATGCAATTCCAACCATTCCATACCTATCACTATGTCATAAGATCCTAAGATCATGACATACAGGTTGGCCTTCAGTACAAAATCTCCCAAGTTAATGCTATAGTCCATAACCTTCTCTCCAACCTTCTATTTGGCACCCGAATCGATTTCTATGTATCTAAACTCGTGCTGGTTGACTACCTTTAGCTTAATTCTCTTTAGCACTACACTAGAAATAAATCTCTCTATAACACCTAGATTTATGAGAATATCAAATGTTTGATCAACGATCAAAACTAACATCTCAAGAACAATGGACTAGTGTTCATCCTAGCGGTTTTTCACCGTTGCATGAATCCTTTGGACCTTTCCAAAATATCCAACTGTAGTGTGTCCTGTTGATCCAGTCGCTCTAGCCTTCTCAGTTAGACAATCTTGCTAGTAATGTGGCTCTCCACATGTCCAACATCTGGTCTTCGTTCTAGTACTCATGTTCCCTAAAGTAGAAGATGTTGGCCTACCATTTTGAGATCCTCGTATGTTCTATTGAACATTTCTAAACTATTGATGTTGTTGGTGACGTTGTTGTTGATGTGATGATCCTATGTAGGAAGTCCTTTGCTGAGGAGTTGGCCATCGTGGTGTCATTAACATAGGTCCTCTAAACTTATCTCTATGCTATGATGCCTATTTGGCGGGTGTCTGGTGTTGTTGACTCCTAACGTCTTCTATCCAGTCGGTCTTGCAGGAGTCTTTCCCTGACCCCTGCTGGTCAGCTCTTCCTTACCTATGAGGGCCTTCTGGGCTGCATCGTAAAGCGTCTAAGGAATTAGGATCCGTAATTTTGCATGAATGTTAAAGTTAAGGCCGTACACAAACTTGTTGACCTTTAACTTCTATGTATTCATATGTGGAGCATACTTAAGTAGCTCCATGAATATTGCCTCATACTCTGGTACCATATGACCACTCTGTCATAAGACATTGAACTCATGAAGATGACGCTCAATGAACTCCTATGACAAATACTTCTCTCGGAACCTTTCATCGAACATTTCCCATGACACCTTTTCAACGACCATGCTTAGTTGACGTAAGAGCATCTTCCACCATAGAAGAGAACTCCCTTTTAGCTGAAATACCACCATGCGGAATTTCATGTTGAAGGTGTATTCATGAAGTGCGAAGCACATAACTATGTTTTCCAACCATGCCTCGGTGGCTGAGCCATCCGTGGCACCCATGAAATCAAGAAAATTCACCTTCTCAAGTTCTATGTGAATGCTACAACTACCAACTAGAGCGCACTATGAACCCTCATTGGGTACAGACGCTTTGACCTCATCTCTATCCATTCTATTAATGAATTCATCTGACATTCTCTGAAAGGATATCATCATACCAACCACA
>JASDQU010026670.1:44923-62328 GCA_032191745.1 Picea mariana
AATTTTATCACAATCAATTGAAAGCAACACAACTATTATTCAATCAACCATATCTTATAAACATAACATAAGGAAGCTACTCAACCAACCTATCCTGCAAGGTTAGGACCTCCAAGACACATAAGAAACGCTCAATTCTAGGATTCATCTGATTGATTTTGACCACTTAAGGTCTCAGGATTGGCGATTGTTCTCAGGAAAAAGGAAGTGTTTAAATCCAATTAATTCAATGATACACCACTAGTCAAGACTAGAATCATCAACATGCATAAACATCAATTTATCATAGTGAAATAATATTCTACTCTACTTAATCAATCTTTCAAGCAATTCTTAAGTGCAATTTGAATACGAGAATAAGACATAAAGATTAATAAGAACCACGTTAGCATAAGTACAATCTTATTTGTAGATAGAGATCTAATCCTAATCAGCAATAAGTGACTTTCCAAGTCAAGTTCATCCAAGGTCAAGCATCATTCATCAAGTACCACAAGATACTATAACAAATGCAATCTCCATTTATCTCAACTATGTATCTTTATATTATGAAATCCCTAATTACAACTATATAAGGATTCTATGGCTGCTACATATTTATTTATAAGGAACCATAAGAAGTTCAAATCTTCTTAGCACTACAAATTTCAAGCTACTTTACAATACCTATCCATATATAACACTAAACAAGTTTAGTCATAATAAGTAAATAGAGAAGTCAACCTACCCTACGTATCCATTTAAAAGAATAAACAAAGACACAAGTCTTTTAAAAATATATAAACAACTCAATACTAATTTACAATCCATTTAAGAATTAAGAAAACCAAAGTCTTATTAAACCATAAATAAGCACTCAATGCTAACTTATAAATCCCTTTAAAAATTTAGGAAGACAAATCTTAATTAACAATAAATAAATAATATTCAGAGGCTAAATAAAATATCCATAGCAAAGAAAGAAAGAAGGAGTTATTGAATCTATCAAAACCCTTGATCCGGTGTGCACAAAAATATGACATTCGTTCCAAAACTTAATCCGACACTCAATCCAAACCTTAATCCGACACTTAATCTGGTCCTGGATCCGACACTAATTTCTGATAATTTAAATTAAATTCAATGTGCAAGAAAAAAGATTCGATTAATTACATAGCCTCAGAGGAAGGGATAATAAATTTGATGCAGGGTTTGTCAATAAGTGGTAGCGATAGGTAAAATATGAGTGAACATGTATAGGCCAAGACAATAAATACAATCACGAACTCACCACTCTCACAGTTAGGTCTTGAAAATGTTACTATTGTTTTAGAAACGAGTAAAAAGCATTACTAAAATTAGCTAACTGGAAATGGGCAAACCAAACAAGAACATGTTAATTAACATTATTATTTCCAAGAGAGAAATTTTCATACAGAACCTAATCTGACACTGGATCCGGCACATGTTCTGGTGCCTGATCCAGCAGTTGATCCAACACTCATTATAGACCTTAAAAAAAAAAAATATTATGATAAATTCAAAATAAAATCAACAGGAATCAAAGATCAAATAAAAAATGGTTAATCTTAAGTAAGGACAATAAATTAAATCAAGGGAACTTAGGAAGGTCAAGCTATTATGTAGCCTCAATTCATTTTTGAATCAAAATCCAAAAATCTTTTAAAAATTCACTCTTCAAATTTGTATAGGTCGCTTTGATAGAAAAAATTAATAATATTAACTATGAGTCATACAACATCCTATAGTGAACCAATAGAACACCACCATTAAGATTTATAAAAAATTCAAAGACAAAGAAAGAGGAAGGACAATCACTCAAATTGAAATTCATGGGTTGTTCAAAGATGGGCCAATAGTCACATAGAGTTACAATAATTCCAAAATCAGAGGAAAAAATTTAAAGAATGGGGTTCAAAGGTCAAGAGCCAAGTTATAAGAAATAAAGGTGTGGGAGAGAGAGAGCCTAGAGGAGGAAGGATTCCACAGAGCAAGGTGCTTTGCATAACACATCCACCCATAATTTATGATTTTTAGAGATGAAGCAATAAATGTATGTGCACCTGTGCAATAAGTTCTTGTTCCTACCGAGGAGGAATTTTCCAATCGTACACTTACAGACTTACATGAAAATGATGTAAAGCCCCTATCAATTTCCTTTGAAATGCATTAAAATTGTGCTAAATGAAACTAACAAAATCAGATATGATAATAGGCTGACAGTTACTAACTATACAGATCTAGGATTTTAGAACCGAGAATAGATTGACAACAATCCCACAGAGTCACAAGAGAAAAAAAAAAACTAAGTTACAAAACCTCATGAAATCCTTTCCAGAAATTCTACCATTACATTGAAAAATATGAAGAGAATGCAATTCGTTTTGGTAGTTATTTATCATGACTATACGATTAAAAATTCTAACCTGCAAAACAAGGCCAGTGCCCAATAATTTCAGCAATATCACTTCAAAAAATTTCAGCAAAATTATTAATTAATAATCATAATTACAATTGTTCAATGAATTCTCAAACATTCAATCTACAAATCAAATATTGCTACAATAACACTTCAGAAATAAAATACCAAAACCAATGAAGGTCAAGAGTAGAGGATATCCATCAACCACTTGCACTCCTCCTTACTCTAGCTTGCTAATCATCGAGACCTCCCCGGTACGTCCCATCCAATGCTATGGGCACTCTTCTTCCCCCTTATCCCCCTGAGATGAAAAGGGGACAAGCACAAAAAAACCAGAAATACTCTAGCTCCAAGCTTTCTCGCAAGGTAGAGCCACCAATCTATATCAATCTTGGTCTCCCAACTTTCACAAGTAAAACTAGTCAAAATTATTTTGGCAGCATAACTTTACCCATAACCATTGTGATCATTTTCCCATCTAGATCATTTGCTTTATAGGAATTTCCTCATTAACACATTCCCTCATGCACAATTCATTAAATTTTTAATTAAATAAATTAGAATTATTCACCCTCACACTTGTCACCCTCTCCCCAAGTTGCACAAGTAATTACCTATATTAATTTAATTAAAAATCATTTTCCCTCACATTTCCCAAATGTGTTCTTTAAATCGCTCTTAGTTGTCTCTTTATTCCCGAGATTCTCATTTAATGATTGTATCCTTACTAAATCTTAGTTAGAGTTAAAATATGAGTCTTCTTCTAGTTAGACTAGTGGTATCTAGACTCTAGATACCATTCTATGTGAACACCTATTGTCTCATACTTTATTTCTTTCTTATTTTAAAACTCAATTTTAGTATTTTCTTGCACACATGTGCATTATATCAGATCTTTAGATTTATCTCAATTTTTCTTTAGATCGATTTATCTCTAATCTTTTATTTTATTTAACATTTTAATTTAGTCCCCTAACTAAACTTAGACTTAGGATTTGTCTTAGAATACACTTAGAATTTAATAGGGATTTATAATTAATAAAATTACTCATTAATTAATTATTTTAAATATGACAATGTCAAATCAATTTGTTGTTTTCTAGGCTACCTATATTCATTGACTCAAGTTTTTAAATTACACGATGTGCCCTTCAAGACACACTCCCATTATCCAAGGGTGTCACTCGCCTTTTGAATGGTTTTGGTAGTTTGTCCAACCCTTGGAGTCAACAGCTCACTCGATCGACCTTGTGAGAGACTAAGGGCTTATAATGAATAAGGACTACACCTTATTGTGCACCCCTTAGAAATATTTGTGAGAAATTGTCTCAGTCCACCGTCACGACATTGTGGATCTCTTGAACTAGGTAATCATTAACCTACAATTCGTTCCACGATAAGAGTGCTAGTATGTTGTGTCAGGGGCTCCGCCACACCTCTCCCTCAATGTCTAGTTTTATGTGCATGGCCCCTTTACTCCTTATATGAGTCATATTAGCAAGCATCGTCAACCTGTATCCATTGACAAAACACTGCCAATGATCCATATACAAAATCATACTATAATCAATCATATGTCATATATGCTTAAAATGAAATACTCAAACCAATACAATCCACTCCCTGACTCAATACGAAGTCCAAGGAGGTCCATTGATATCATTCAACATCTATAATATTTCATGTGTACTACACACTCAGGTAAACTCGTCAATAGAATCTGTCAATACATGTATGAAGTAATAATAAATCACAACCCATCAACATCATCATGTAAAATCCATAGTTGAAACAAACAACATTGCATTATAACCAGATCACTTGCATGCAACTGTCCTCAAAGAAAAATTTGATAACATGCACTTAGTAGAGCAGGATGTTACAGACTCAAGATTCTATTCTACATACACCCAAACTCTCAAGTTTTTATTTATTTCTATTTAAAAATCCATTTTTATTAATTTCATGCACACATGTGCATTTTATCCAATCTTTGGATTTTTCTCACCTTTTCCTAGAATTTGATTTATCTCAATTATTTAATATTTTAATTATTTCCCAAATTAAAATTATAATTAGGCTTATAGTCTTGTTAGGTTTTTCAATTAATAATATATTTTTTAATTAATTATTTAATCCAACAAGGTCTAATCATTTCAATGTTTTATAGGCCACCTAGATTTTTTTAACTCAAGTTTAATTACATGACTTGCCCTTCAAGACACACCTCCATGCTCTAAGAGTGCCACTCACCTTAGACTTGTTTTGGAAGTTTCTCTGACCCTAGGAGTCAAAACTCCACATGGTCGACCTTGTGAGATACTAAGGGTTTCTAAGGAATAAGGACACTACCTTATTATCCTCTCCTTAGAACTCTTCATGAACAACTGTCTCAGTCCACCCTCACAACATTGTGAACCTTTCCAATTAGGTGATCATTAACCTACCGTTCAAACCATGGTGGGGGTGCTAGTAGGCTGTGACAGGGGCACTGCCACACCTCTCCCTCAAATGTCTGGTTTATATGCATGGCCCATATACTCCTTATGTGAGTCGGATTAGAAAGAATCGATAATCCTGCATCCACTGACAAAAACCATATCAACAATCCATATACATAAATCATACTGAAATAAATCATACAACACATGTGCGTAATACTGAAATACTCAAACAAATGCAATCCACTTCATGACTCAATCCAGAGTCCAAGGAAGTCCATTAATTCCATCAAAATACACAACCTGTCATGTGTCCATCACACTCAGGAAAAATATTCAATAACATCTACCAATATATACACATGATTATAATCAATAAGCGATAACACTTAAAAATCATCATATATAACCCATAATCTAAATGAAATCACAATGTACCCTAACCAGATCACTTGCACGCAAGTGTCAAAGAATAAGTCAATAAAAGTGTGCCTAGTAGAGAGGGATGTTCCAATCCAAGATACCCACAACTATCCAAACTACACAAAAAACCTGCATTCACATTCCCAACATACCCACAATGTCAGAACCCTAATTATGATAAATCTAATACATAGGTAAACACCACAATTAACAATCTAGATTTGATCAAACAAAGATACACGATTTGATATTTATAAGTTTATAAGACTATGGAGTGAGTAACTTACTTGGAAACCACATATGAGTAATTTGATGACTTCGTAAATCTATCCATACCTTTATCTTTGATTTGACCAACCACAATAAGAAGTGGGGGACAACTCTTCTCCCAACCAATCCCTCAGTCATCACAACTGAGAGCCCTAGAGCCCTCAATCCACTACTCAACCAACAATTCTTTATCCTTATTCTCTTGATAGACCATCCAAAGAGGGATTTCATTTATCCTTCTTTTACCTCTTTGTATAGAGTCCATCCATGGAATTTAAAAAGGGAGAAAAGAAACTAGAATTCTAGCTAAAAAAAATTAGCCCAGGTAGGAAGAGGGGAGAGATCATGACCAGAATTGGGTCACCACACAAAATAGAGGTGAGGTAAGCACACACACAATCACAAGGTTTTGTAGCTTCTACAACTGAGGCAAACTCCTGAAGCCACCAAATTGCAATGAATTCAGGCTCCAATACCCTGAATCTCTCCATGCTCTTAAGGAAGACTAGTATTTTTCAAGGTGGCGTCTTCAAGAAAAATGAACAACTAGTCAGATTCGGGACTATACCAACATATTGAAACACTCTAAATACCTCAGTATTTACAAGTTTCACAATGCTACATTTTTCATAAAATAAAAGTAAAACCCTGAACCAAAAATTCTCGTGGCATCTCATCAAGGCTAAATTCTTTCGCCAACGGGGTACGTGACTAGACAATACAAGATAGTGGCCTCCTAAAGAGAACTTGTTATCAATCAATCAGGGGGTGATATATGCGAGCAGGAACCAAAATTTAGAGCGCAACTATAATTCAGATCATCTTTAGATAACAGTGAATTCCAAGAATCCATTCAATCATAACAATTTATCTTCATAATACATTGCGTCAAGAGACAATTAAGATGAATTTCAACAGTACTCCATTCGATGTGACAAAATAAAATCTATATGAAGAGAAATAAGCACCCCAGTGATCAAGATCTGTTCCTCTACCAGCATTCGAATTTACAAAAATTTAACCAACATATTATTAAATAACTAGCATTTAAAATTTCATAGCCGAAGGTGACGAAAAGAAGTTGATATTTCTCGCTTGCACTCCTTCCCGCCTCTCACTTTCTAACCGTCGATACATCACCGGTACCTCCCATCCAACACTAGGGGTACTCTTCTTCCCCCTTATCCCCCCGAGTTGCAAAGAGGCCACGCACACAGACAACCATAAATCCTCTAACTCCCAGCTCACCTCACAAGATGGAGACACCACTCTCTCTCAAGCTGGGTATCCCAACTCTCAAAAGTAAAACCAATTAAAATTTATGCAGCACAACATTACTCATAACCCATGTGATCCATTTCTTAACTCAGCCATTTGTTTTATATAATTTTCCCACACTTGCACAATTAATTTTATTTTTAATTAAAATAATTTAGATTTATCTCCCCTATACACTTGCCACGATTTCCCCAATTTGCACAATTAAATCCACATTTTATTTTAATAAAAAATAATTTCCCTTGCCCATCCTGAAAGCCCTCCTAAAATCACTTCTATTTGTCTCTTTATTCCCTTTATTTCCAATTAATGATTGATGTCTTTCTAAAACCGAGTTGAGCTAAAATAGGAATAGTCTTGTAGTTAGGCTATTATTAACTAGACTCTAGATTCCTTTGCATGTGTACCCATTCCTTTAGCTTTATTCCATTTCTACGTTAAATTCCAATTCGGTAATTACTTGCACATATGTGTATTAAATCACTCTTTACATTTATTTTATTTTCATTGATTTCTTAAATTGATTTATTTCATCCCCTCATTATTTAATTTATAAAATTTGTTTCTAGTATTCTCAATAACTTAGACTTAGGCTTAATTAATTTTTTTTTGGCAAAGGCGTGGACCCTTAGGGATTATGATTAATAAATTCATTCTTTAATTAATTAATTAATTTGACATTTCTCAAGATTTTACAAGGTTTAACTTTCGCTCAAAGTTTTCTAGGCCACCTAGATTCATTGACTGAATTTTTAATTCTGCGATGTTCCCTTCAAGACGCACTATGTGCTCAAAGGGTGTCACTCTCGTTTGATTCAAATTTTTAATTACACGATATGCCCTTCAAGACGTACTCTATGCTCCAAGGGTGCCAGTCACCTTTGACTAGTTTTGGTAGCTATCCAACCCTTGGAGTCGACACTCCATTTGGGCGACCTTGTGAGAGACTAAGGGATTCAAAAGAATAAGGACCTTGACTTATTTTGCACCCCTTATAAATCTTCATGAGAGATTGTCTCAATCTTCCCTCAGTACATCGTGGATGTCTCGAACTAGGTAATCGTTAACCTACAATTCGATCCATGATGAGAGTGCTAGTAGGATATGACAGGAATGTTGTTGCACCTTTCCCTCAATATCTGGTCTATGTGCATGGCCCCTTTACTCCTTATGTGAGTCATATTAGAAACAAATCATCATCTTGCATCCATCAAAGAAAAATTATCAATGATCCATAAACAAAATCATAATATAATCGATCATATGTCACATGTGCATAAATGAAATACTCAAACTAATATAATCCACTCCCTAAATCAATCTGGTGTCCAAGGAGGTCCATTGATGCCATCGACATCCTCAATATGTCAAGTGTAATGCACACTCAAGGGAAACATGTCAATAGCATCTATCAATACATAGATATACAAACAACATAAATCGTAATCCATTAACATCATCATAAGAATCCATAAGTGAAACAAACAACCATATACTAAAACCAGATAACTCGCATGCAAGTGTCCTCAAAGAATAAGTCAATAACATGTGCTCACAAGAGCGAGATGTTACATACACCCCCTCTTTTTTTAAACTTCGTCCCGAAGTTGTACAGTATATAAATGAAATAAATAAATCATCTGAGAATATCTATATTTTTAACTATCAAATAAATATGGAAATTGTTGGTGCATATCATATGTGTCCTCCTAGGTAGTCGAGTGTGGACTATAATTGTCTCACTCGACCTTGACCCAATCGGCTATTCGACACCGTAGCTTTCGAATGTGATTTTCTATAATGCGGATTGACTCTTCCGTGAGTGCACTCTCTTCTGACACCTAGAAGGAAATCATGTCAATCACATGTGTAGGATCACTAACATAATGTCTCGAAACAAATACATGAAAAACATCTTTCATAGGCATCAAAGAATCAAGAAAGGGTAGTTGATATCCCATGGTCCCCTTCCTTTCCACAACTTTGAAGGGCCCCACAAACCTAGGAGAGAGTTTAGCACCATTTCCAAACTTGATCAAACTCTTGTGAGGTTTCACCTACAAGAAAACTCGATCACCAACTCATAATTATGGTCAACATGATGCGCATCAACATAACTTTTCTGTCAATATTGTGCTTCTTTAATCATTTTTCTAATTGTTTGCATTTGTTCTTCAATTTCTTGGATCGCTTATGGTCCTACCGGGACCCTATCCTCTAGTCGATCCTAGCTCAATGGCATTCGATACAGTTTTCCGTAAAGAAACTCAAATGGTGCCATCTTAATGGTGCTTTGATAGTTATTGTTGTATGCAAACTCTACCAGTGGAAAGAACTCTTCCCAATGATTTTGTTAGTCCATCAAATAGATACGCAACATATCGTCAAAACTTTGGTTCATTCTTTTTGTCTACCCATCTGTCTCCAAGTGATACATTATACTAAAGTTAAGTTGGGTTCCCAAGGCCTCTTGGAAACTAGTTATAAATTGTCTAGTAAACATCGATCTTCGATCATATATGATGCTTTTAGGCATGTCATGCAATCTCACAATATCACTGATAAAAAATCTAGCTATGTCCGGTGCCTGATATGTCGTACACATAGGAATAAAATGTGTGCTCTTCATTAGAGTGTCAAATACCAAGAAAATTGGGTCGTGCCACCTTTTCATTAGGGAAAATCCCACAACAAAGTCCATCGAAATTACCTCCCATTTTGATTCCAAAATAACGTGTGGCTAAAGTAATCATGTCGAATGTCTATCTTCATCCTTCACTTGCTGACATTCTAAACACTTGACCACGTAGCTAGCTATGTATTCCTTCATTCCTTTCCAGAAGAATAAGGGATTAAATTCTTCCCTCATCTTCGTGACTCTTGGATGAACCATGTACATTACTCTATGAGCTTCACTTAAGATCAAGCTTCTCAATTCGTCATTAAGCGGTACAGAAATCTGGTTACTATACCTCATCAATCCGTCATTATCCAATGTATATCCTTCAAACTTTGGTACCAACATGGTGTCTTGTTCGATATTTTCCTTAACTTCATTATACCAGTCGTCGTCCAATTGTATAGTTAGAATATTTTCTCGAAGATTTGTCTGAAGAGGTATCACTAAAAATATGCGTGGTCTCTGACTCAATGCATCTGCCACTTTGTTCATTGTTCCTTTTATGTAATTAATCTCAAAATCTTATTCACTAAGAAATTATGACCAACACCTTTGTCGCGTGTTCAAATCACTTTGTGTAAAAATATGTTATAATCCACAGTGGTCAGTTTTTAGTTCGAATTTTCGTCCAATCAGATAGTGTCTCCACACTCTTACAGCATACACAATAGCCAATTACTCTGAATCATGTGCCACGTAGTTCTCCTCATGCTTTCTTAATTTCCTTGAGATGTAAGAGATCACTCGATGGTCTTGCATCAAGACTCCGCCTAAGCCTTCCTTGGATGTGTCGGTGCATACCAAGAAGTCTTTGTCCATGTCGAGGACTTTTAGTATCAGCGTTTTCGTCAACATCTCCTTGAGCCTTCGAAATGCTTCTGTGCATTTGTTTGTCCATACAAAATTATTTTTTTTATTCTACAATTCCCTTATCAGATTTGATATCTTCAAAAAACCTTCGACGAACCATCAATAATATCCATCTAAACTCATAAAGCTATGTACTTCTATTACGTTCATCGGTGCAGGCCATTCCATAATAGCCTCTACCTTTGCTTGATCCACAACAATTCCTTCGATGAAAATAACATGCCCTAAGAAATGAATCCTCGATTGATAAAAAAATCATTTCTATAGTTTCCCATATAAATTGTTTTCTCGTAAAAATTATAGCACCAAGCGCAAATTTTTGTCATGTTATTTTGTCTTCCAAAAATATATCAATATGTCATCAATGAATACTTAAACAAACTTGTCCAGGTATTCGCAGAACACCCCATTCATCAAGCTCATGAATACGCCTGGGGAGTTTTTCAGTCCAAATGGTAAAACGATAAACTCATAATATATGAACCTTGTCTTGAATGAAGTCTTAGGAATGTCTTCCTCTTTGATCCATAACTAGTGATATCCTAATATCAAGTCGATCTTCGAAAACACAATCGCACCCTTCATTTCGTTAAAAAAATCATCTATTGTTGGTAACAAATACTGGTTCTTGATTGTTTCCTGGTTCAATTGATGGTAGTTAATACAGAGTCTCCATGACCTATCCTTCTTTCTTATGAATATAACAGGCACATCCCAAGGTGAAAAAATTGGGCGTATGAGTCCTTGGTCCAAAAACTCCTTTAGTTCATTTTCAACTCCTGTAACTCGGGTGTCGACATATGATAAGGCGTTCTTTCTATCCGTTCAATTCCAGGTTTCAAGTCGATGGTAAACTCCAACTCTGTTTAAGGAGGTAAACCTGATAACTCTTCTTGGAATATGTCTGCAAACTCATACTACCATAAGGTTTTCTAATCCTTCTTCCTCGCCCTTATCATTCAATGCTAATATTTCATATATCTTGTGTCCCTTACACATGCTCTTCTGTAGCTGTAGGGAAGAAATGAACCTTAAGGAAAATCCTTGGTTTCTTCCTACAATCACTCGTCTTTGTCCCTCATCATCGATCAAACTCAATCGTTTTGTCTTACAGTTCAGTATCACATCATGCAATTCCAAAGAGTCCATATCAATCATGATGTCATAAAATCCTAAGATCCTGATGTATAGGTTGGATTTCATTACAAAATATTCCACATTAAGGATAGAGTCTGTAACCTTTCCCCCAAACTTTTGCTTGGCACCCGAAGCCATTTCCATGTAGCTAAACTCATCCTGTTTGACTTCCTTTACTTTAATTCCTTTTAACGCTGCACCAGAAATAAATCTCCTTGTAGCACTGGGTCTATCAAAATACTAAAGGTTTGGTCAACTATGGTACCTGACATCTCAAGCGCAATAGATTGGTGCTAGTCCTGGTTGTTATTCTCCGTTGTATGAAACCTGCAGACCTTTCCTAAATCGCCAACGATAGTGTGTCTAGCTGACCCGACTGCTCTAGCCCTCTCAACCAGATAGTCTCGATGGTAATGTGTCTCTCCACATGTCTAGCATCTGTTCTTCAACCCAATACTCTTGGTCCCCAAAGTACTAGTTGTTGGCCTACCATCTTGAAATCTTGGTTTTTTTTGTTGATCAAGCCTAAACTGCTATTGTTGTGGGCGACGTTTTTGTTGATGTTGTGGTCCTCTATAGGGAGTCCTCTACTGAGGATTCGGTTGTCGTGGTGTCGTGAACATGGATCCTATCAACGTATCTCGATATCATGATGTATGTCTGCCTAGTGTTCGATGCTACTACACACATGTCGTCGTCTGTCCATTCGGTCTTGCAGGAGTCCTAATCTAACCCCTACTGGTCAGCTCTTCCTCTATTATGAGGGCCTTCTAGACTGCTTCATGCAACGTCTGTGGAATTAGGATCCTTACCTTTGCATGGATGTTGAAGTTAAGGACAAACAAAAACTTGTTGACCTTCAACTTCTTCGTGCTCAGATGTGGAGCATACCTAATAAGCTCCATGAATCGGGCTTCATACTTTAGCACTGTACAACCACCCTATCGTAAGGTGTTGAACTCATTGAGTTGGTGCTCAATGAATTCCTCTAATATTTACCTCTCCTGGAATCGGTCCTCGAACTGTTCCCATCAGACATCTTTGAAGACCATGTTCACTTGGGGTAGGAGCATCTTCCACCATAGAAGAGAGCTCCCCTTCAGTTGAAAGGCCGCCATGTGAAATTTCATGTTGGAGGTGTATTCATGAAGTGAGAAGCACATCTCCATGTTATCCAACCATGTATCGGCAGTTGCACCGTCCGTGGCACCCATGAATGGAGGAAACTTCACCTTCTCAAGCTCTCTCTGAGTACTAACACTGCCAGCTGGAGTGGTTTGTGGACCCTCATGGGGTAAAGGAGCCCTGGCCTCATCTCTATCTAGTCAGTTAATCAAGGCCTCTAACATTCTCTGAAAGAACCTCATCAACCCAACCACATCCCCCACAACAATATTCTCCTGTCCAATGACTTACTCTTCTCCTTGGGGGTTATACCCATCTGGCATGGATGCTACTAGAGGCATCACACCTTCTCCCATAGCACCACATCATCTGCCTCCATGATGTCCTCTAACCATGATTATCTACAGGGACACAATTCAATTTAATTAGCGATAAGTTATTAATCTAGTGTTTAATACAGTGGAAGGCGTAATGATCCCAAGTCACAGAGTTGAACCTTCTCTAATACAATATGTAACAACCCTTCTGTTACGGCAATGAACGATGATGTACAAAAGGTTATATATATATATTGCATTAGGAATTTAACTTTGTCACAATATTTATAGAAATGCAAGATCACATGACAACATAACTAACAACACCACAAGTGATACATCATTATCACTAAAACGGCACATAAGCCATGCATTAACACAATTTAAAAGGACACGAGTTCATGCACAAACATAATTAGTGATGCAGTTCAACACATCACAATTAACCGAAGCAAATATAAATAATGATCAACTAGACATTGAAATCAATAGCTACCCACCCAACCTACCCTATAAGGTTAGAACCTCCAGGACACATAAGAAACTGTCAAGCCTAGGATTCATCCGATTGGTTTTGACCACTTAAGGTCTCATGGCTGGAGATGGTTCTAAGGAACAAGGAGGTGTTTAGATCCCACTAATCAAATCAAGCTGAAATCAATTAGATCTATCAATCAATCCTAATCATCAAGTAATCATGGTGCAAAAGTAATCGTCAACTTTAATTTCATGGCACTAAAGTAATTATCGATTCTATTGTTCATGGCACAAGGTGACCTAATCACATAACCATTCATACATCATATTTATTCCATGGCGCAAGGTAAGCTAGTCACTATATCAATCATACTTCAACATTAATTCATGGTGCAGGGTAATCTAATTACAACCAGTGATAAATCGCATTCAGTTCATGATGCAATATAAATTTACTTTATGTGAAATGCCGCAAGAGAACATAAATGCTTATTCAATCATACAACATTATTTTAAAGACAAAGTGGAATCATCTTTATTTTGTATGGAGAAAGAGATTAAAAATGCTTAATCAACCATATAACAACAACATTTTAGAGTGAAAGTGGAATCAACTTTATTTTATATGGTGCAAGAGATTAAAAATGCTTAATCAACCATATACCAACAATATTTTAAAGCGCAAGTGCAATCAAATTTATTTTATATGGCGCAAGAAATTAAAAATGCTTAATCAACCATATAACAACAATATTTTAAAGTGCACTGAATTTTGTACTAAACTTCCTCATTTTTCAAGCAACAAAATGTGTAAGAGAGTAAAAGGATATCACATAAAGATAAATAAGTCAAGAGAACAATACAAATATCATGTAACATAATTATACATCTCATTTTAAAAGGCATCTTCTAGGAGTATGTAAGAAAAGCTAACAATCCTAGACATTAGGAGAACCTAAAGGAAGATAAACATAAATTAAATTTAACACCACCTTTACCTTTACATTATGTATCCATTGGTGTTTCTAATGAATTCATTTTAAAACAATAAAAATGAAATCATTTAAAAACAATAACTAAGAAGGATGGTACTAATGAAATCATTTAAAAACAATAACTAAGAAGGATGGTACTAATGAAATCATTTAAAAATAATAATTAAATGGCGACACTAATGAAATCTTTAAAAACAATAATTAGAATGATGGTACTAATGAAATCATTTAAAAACAATAATTAGAAGATGGTACTAATGAAATGATTTAAAAACATTAATTAAGAAGTCAACTTCTTGCTTAACCCTTCTTAAGAGATAAGAGGGCCAATCAACACAACAATAGGAAAGGGATCCAAACCTTACCGTTCTATTGCTTAGGAACTAAAATGTTACCCCCCTTCCAAATAAAAAGAGGAGATATTCCACATATTGTCTTGCATATCCAAAATTCGACCTATGCTGATCATGACTTATTAATAAATAATAAATTATTGGGCTTCTTTCGCGGATCTCCAAAATTAATGAGGAGCACCCCGTGGTTGAAGGTCCCTCTGCCATCGACAACAACCATCCACCTAACGGTCAACGCAACTGGCAGACTAAGCACCAAGTGTCGAAGCAACTGATATCGATGCTCAATCAATGTGGCTAAGAACAGTATTTGGGTACGTTGAAGGAGAGAGCTCGCTCAAATAATATTGCAGGAATCTCTCGGTGTAAACAATGCTACAGGAAAAGCTAGGGGGGAGGCACAGTGCAGTCGGAGGAAACAAAAGCGGAATCAAGATATTTAACAACGCATACTCATACACTCTAAATACCTCAGGATTGACAACTTTAACAAGTTACGTTTTTCATAAAATAAAAATAAAATCATGAGCTAAAAATTCTCGTGGCATCTCATCAAGCCTAAATTCTTTCATCAATGGGGTAGGTGAATGGAAAATATAAGATGGTGGCCTACTAAAGAGAAATTTTTATCAATCAATCAGGGGGTGATATATGCGAGTAGGAACCAAAATTTAGAGTGAAACTATAATTAAGATCATCTTTAGACAACAGTGAATTCCAAGAATCCATTCAATCGGAACAATTTTGCTTCATAATACATTGCGTGAAGAGACGATCAAATTGAATTTCAACAGTACTCCATTCGAGGCGAAAAAATAAAAATCTATATGCATAGAAATAATTACGCCGAAAGGAGTACACCTATTGATAATGGGCACAATTAATGATCTTTTAACCTTATTTAACCTTAAACCCTAATCTGATGGCTATGCATTGAAGATGCTGGCATATTCTTAGTCGTCCTCCANTATCAAGGCATCCGTTAACATGTTTACTTTTTAACATTTACCTAATCACATTAAAAAATTACTGTAAGGATATGTAAATGCCACATTTAAATGATTAAATAGGATTAAACCATGCAACGAAACGTTTCATATTACCACAAACGGATTACCACATACGTTTTATATTGGGGGCATGGGTTTTCAGTGGATACCTTTCGACGTTCTCAGCTGCGAGTTAGCGGTTGTGCTAGTCACACCACAGATAAAGATCTGTTCTGCTACCAACATTCAAATTTACAAAATTTAACTATCACACTATTAAATAACTAGCATTTAAAATACCATAGCCAAAGGTGAAGTACTAAAAGTTGATATTCCACACTTGTGCTCCTTCCTGCCTCCTGTTTGCTAACCGTCGAGATATCACTGGTACCTCCCAACAAATTCTAGGGGTACTCTTCTTCCCCCTTAGCCTCCCGAGCCACAAAGGGGCTACACACAAACACAACTAAAAATCATCTAGCTCCCACCTCACCTCACAAGGTAAATCCACCACTCTCTATGAAGCTAGGTATCCTAACTCTCACAAGTAAAACTAGACAATATTTTTACAACATAACATTACTCATAACGAGTGTGATCCATTTCTCAACTCATCCATTTGTTTTATAGAATTTTCCCACACTTGCACTATTAATTCGCTTTTTAATTAAAATAATTTAGAATTATCTCCCCCATACTTTTGTCACCCTTTCCTAAATTTGCACAATTAAATCCACATTTTATTTTAATAAAAATTAATTTGGCTCACCCATCCTAAAAACGCTCCTAAAATCACTCCTAGTTGTCCCTTTATTCTTGTTATTTTCAATTAATGATTGATACCTTTCTAAAACTGAGTTGAGTTAAAATATGAATATTTTGCTAGTTAGACTATTGCTAACTAGACTCTAGATTCATTTCCATGCATACCCATTCCTTTAGCTTTATTCCATTTCTACCTTACATTCCAATTTGGTAATTATTTGCACATATGTGTATTAAATCATTCTTTAGATTTATTTGATTTTCATTGATTTATTAAATTGATTTATTTCATCCCCTCATTATTTAATTTATAAAATTAGTTTCTAATATTCTCACTAACTTAGACTTAGGATTAATTAAATTTTTATTTGAAAAGGCTTACACCCCTAGGGATTATGATTAATAAATTCATTCTTTAATTAATTAATTAATTCGACAATTCTCAAGATTTTACAAGGTTTAACATTCGCTCAAAGCTTTCTAGACCACCTAGATTCATTGACTCAATTTTTAATTCCACAACGTGCCCTTCCAGACGCACTTTGTGCTCCAAGGGTGCCACTCGTCTTTGATTCAAATTTTTAACTACGCAACGTTCCCTTCAAGATGCACTATGTGCTCCAAGGGTGCCACTCTCATTTGACTCATTTTGGTAGTTCTTCAACCCCTAGAGTCAGCACTCCATTTGAGCGACTCTGTGAGAGGCTAAGGGCTTCTAAGGAATAATGACCCTACCTTATTGAGCGCTCCTTAGAAATATTCGTGAGAGACTGTCTCAGTCTGCCCTCATGACATCGTGGATCTCTCGAACTAGGTAATCGTTAACTTACAATTTCAGCCACGGTGGGAGTGTTTGTTACAGG
>JASDQU010026671.1:8585-23267 GCA_032191745.1 Picea mariana
AACCTGTTAGTCTATAGGTAAGATGCATGTGTAGTTGTTGCTTGTCTTGTGTGCAGGTCAGCATTGGAAAGGAGGAACAAGTGGTCAAGTGTGACAAGGGATCGACATCAAACACCTGGAACGAGGTAGGTTGATCTAGCCATGTTTTACTGAAAATAAATAGGATTTGAGTTTGGGGATGAAGGTATCAAGTAGAATTTCTCTTGGTCATATCTGCATGCAAAGCATAACTCTATTTGCTAGTCCATAAGAAGATTTCCCTCACAACAAAGCTCTAACTCCTTGAGTTCTCCATAACCAATCGGAAGGAGGATACAACCCCCTTTCCTTGCACCATCCTATCACCCTGTAATATAAGTGTAAACTCAAACTATCACTACCATTGATCAACCTGTAAATTCCACTATCATTGATACATCAACCTGTCACTATCATTGTCATATCAACCTATAATTCATGATCAACCAATCATCCAATTTGTCACTATCCTTGTCACTATATTTGTCACCAATATACCATAATAAACCAACTATAACTAGATCCACTTACATGGATACCAAAACCATCACCATACCATGCACATAAACTATGTACCGAAACATGTACCATAACATGTACCTCAACCATGTACCATATCACTCATGATATGTCTCAATCATGACATACACCATATACCAAAGATATAATCCAATGTATCCAAGATACACCAATGTCTCAATAATGTGCCTCAATTATGAACCATAAAAACCATGATCATATGCCAAGTATATGCCTAAAATATATGCCCATATCAAAAATTTGTACCTCTAACAATGAATCATAATAGGCATACACAATGTTTCAAGGATATGGCTCAAGCATGTATCATTATCACCAATACATGAACCTCATCCATATGCAACCATGTACCAAAAAGGGCCTCCAATACATGCCTTAAGCATGTGTCATACCATCCATGGTACAAGCCTCAAACAAACACATAAAAGACATACCTTTACTCATGAAGAAGAATTGATACATACCATCTCAGAATCTGTAACTACCTTGTTGTATCATCATACCTTGCTGTAACCTAAACCAAGCATATTTCTTCAATTCTAGCCTAGCCTCGCTCTATAGATTCCATTTATCATGCAGGGTCTTGTTTGACAGGTACTAAACAACTCGCATGGGTTCCTTTCAAGACACCAATATCCTAACCCGCAAGGGTCGGCTAAACTAGGATTTTCTTAAGCCCTTCCTTCTCTACAACTCCAATAATTTTGCACTCCTTTATCCCTCATATCCCTTTCCTCAAATACATTGTGAAAATATTTACCAAAAGATCACTTGAAAAATATATAAGAATTGAACTTGTGTGAAAAGATGAGAGGATTCTTGAGGGTTGTTTATACTTTTCCAAGTGACTTGTTTCCTTCACTTTAGGGTCAAGCTGTTATTTCTTGTTGTAACCATTTTAACCAATTATATAATGACTTGTAACTTCTCGTTGCAACTATTTAGGGGTTTCTTAACCATTATTCATGGCTTCCAACTTCATGACCTCATAACTCCTCAACCATGAGGAACTACATGAGGTACCACCTACCATTGGAAACGGTATGATGAGGACTATTCATATATGAGGCTTTTTCATGTACTTGTAATGTTCTTCAACCTCATTTTCCTCATTCAACTTCAGGCCTCATGACCACACTTTTGGGTTTCTTGTAGACTTCTTCAAAGCGTCTTATCTTGAGGGACATGCTTAAAGCTATGTAATAAGGAGACCAATTTGGAGACTTCTTCAATTATACCAAATAATTATAGAGGATTCTAGACTTCCTTTAAAGTTGACATCACTGAAAATCAATTTTCCAACAAAACCATGTCATCAAAATTTTGCAAAGGGAGGAGTTATAAGAATCCCTATCCTAAAAACATACTTTCCTGAAATTTGAATAAGAAGGTCATTTTCAAAGGAAAATCATTGTAAAATCATAATCTTGGGTTCATGATTGGTAGTACCTGACACCCTAAATGTGCATAAAAACAATCTAGTGTGACATTAACATAATGTGTGCAAGCAAGTGTGATCACAAAATTGTTTTACTTATTGGAAACATTGCTTGAAACAACATAAAGAACTTAAATCACAATGACCAATACTACATTGGAAAATTTCCTTACCTATTTATGAATCATGAAAATAGAGATCAACCTACGAAGAATACAATTCCAACTCTTGAATGACAAGTTAAAGATGCTCAAAAATCAAGGGCCAATAAAGAATTCTAAACTAGTATTTGTTCAAAATAATTCTTTGTGTGAGTTGAATACTTCTCAATAGAAAGTTCATGGAATTCAAATAGATGATGATGAATCAAAAGATACCAAAGCATATATTTATATAAAAATAATTTTAAGTGAAAGTGACCTTGATTATTTTTCATTTGAGTTTAAAAATGTAAATATTCGTGAATGAGTAAAATAAAACAAACAGGGAAAGAATGATATTTTTAAAATCAATGTGAGTCCTTGGGAAGAATTAATATTCAACAAGGATAAACATAGCTTGGAATATGAAAAACACATCAAAATTCATATTCCTAACTACACCAAACCAATTCAGTTTGTTGGTGTCAATTTTGTTGGTGACTCTAAGACATTATCGATACAAAAATTCCTGAAAAAATGTCAACATTGTCAATGAGTTGGTCACATGGAAAATTAGTGTTTTGATCTCCATCCTTGTATTCATTTTGGTAATACAAACCATGTTTCAAACAAATGTAAAAATAAAAAGAAGGTTTAGAAATGAACACTTCATTATGGTTGGATTAGCGATTGGTGATGGCATCTAGAAGCCAAGAATTTGAGTAATTTTTACTATCAAGTTTAGACATAGGTAAAGAAATATTTAAATGGTGAAGTTGCAAAATAATATGGATTTTAATGTCCTCAATAAATTGTTACATATGATTATTTTGGGCATGACTAAGACCCAATTATAAATTTCTTCTTGAAAATAAAATCGAATCGATGACTCACAAATGGTACTCTCTTACAACTTAATGGAGGGATACATTGATGAGTGAAAATGGTTGGTGTTAAAATGAAACCACCAAGTGTGGAAAAAATGGTTAGTGTTCAATCAAAACCACTTGATACAATGATGAATTGGTTAAGGGTAACCCACAATAAAAACCCATCATGTCTCATCTTTCACCTGACAAAGGGGAAAATATTGATGATGATTTTCAAATTTCATGTTTTGACAAAAAACAAAAAAACAAATGGGAAACAACAACAACAACAACAAGATCATTGCAAAGATTTCATAACTTGTTATAAATTTCCAATTTGGCACTTTGAAGTTTCCACCACTTTTTATGTTTTTATGCGACATGCAACACGATTAATTTAGGATTTGATCATTTCCGGCAAGACACCTAGTTTACTACTCCATGGTTATTTGGAAGAATTATTGTTCAATATATTGCACTTGGATTATACACAAATATTCATGATTGGGATTTTGTTTGACACTATTTGTGTGGCCTTTTTTGAGAGAAGTTTTGTGGACATTTTATTCACCTAGATGGTGATCAGACCTAGTAGAGGATAGTTATATCCATCTGCATTGTTGCTTGGAATTTTATTGGATTGTGAAGAGTTTTTAGGGATGTGTCATACTTGCAACTAATTCACCTCTCGTGATTTTCTTTCATCGAATATTGTAGTTCACGTTAGTGAAAAATTACAAGTGTTATAGTTCACATGTTTACACAATGGGATTTTCCAAATTCTATGAGTTTTTAGCATCCATATTTAATGGTTTTTTAGATAGATATTCGTAGACGATCATCCAAAGAGTTTAAGATTGAATACATGGATGTGATACTAGTTTGTGCACTAATTGTTGTTGTCTTTCTGGTATAATTCTTCAGAATTATGATTGAGGAGGTCTTTTTTAGCCCGTGAGTCCATACACAATCATACCACCTTATTGTATTTCGCATTATAGGATTTATTTTCTATCCTAATTGTGTATTAGATCTTATTTCTCCTCCTCCTAGACTTATATCTTGATGAGGTGTCGGTGTGAGAGTGAATCTAATTTATGAGGTGGTTACATCCATGTACTATAAATTTGTATCATTGGAATGAATATTGTAATGAAGATGAGAATGCATTAAATCCTTTTCCACCAAGTTCTTATGTTTTTCTTGTGTTCTTTTTCTTAACATAGATACATGTTGAGGACACAACAACCCCCCTTTATGTTTTATTTTACAATCGAAAGGAAAGGACCCCCCTACTAAAGTTTGAACTCTCATGCCTAATTTTATACTGCTTGACCCTAATTGTAATTATTTGTCTACCTTGAGGGAGTTGGGGGTTGATCTTGATTGATGATTGTCTTTGACAAGATATGATTTTGTGGATTTTATAAATGAACAACGCATATTCATTATGCATCCTCTTTCTTACATGGTGTGCTTAATGTATTCATATTTATACTCTTGTATGTTGATATTACTCTTCAATTTTTAACTCTTGACTTGAATCACAATATCACTAATCCTTCCTTTGAGTTTGAGACTTAGTACATGCATATTTCAAGAAACTTATCTACATCACACATGATTATCTTTGAACAACCAAACACTCATTCATAAGTTTTTTGAAGGAAAAGAATGAAATGTTTAATATATAATAGCAAGTGTCTTATTACTCACATAACTGATCTCATATTTTCTATGGTTGTAGTTATAGTTTTGTAGGACCAATTCATTTACATGATAGCTCCATTATTGAAATGCATGTGGGGAATCCGTTAATATTATTCCTCTTGTCTAGACTTCTCTCTATGTGGATATTGTCTATCATGTGAATCCAATAGTCAGCATTATCAACTAAGTTGTATCTTGTCAAAAACTCCACTAGATTTTTTTCTATAATCATTACATTGATGAGGATGGAACCTTAATCCTTACGAGGATCCCCTTTATCAAGAAACATATTCACCTTGGATTAAAGTTTCCCTGAGGTCCAAATATCATAAGGCTATCAGATCCATCTTTCCCACAGTCATATCCCACGACCTCAACATATTTACTTTATTGGAAATCCCCATTCAGAATGTTGAGTGTGCATTGTCATAAGACTGGTTGGGAGACTATAGGCTGAAATCCTATAGGGATCCCCTCATCGTGTTTGTCTCAATGAGATGGCCAAGTGAAGTCCCTTGTGATATTCCTAAGGTCTAAAATGTGCAAGATTATTTGGATTAATCTCTATCAGTTTCTTCTTTTGTCCTCCCCTCTATCCAAAACCTAGGCCCAAGGCCCATTGAGATTCTTGGATGTGGAACCTTCTCGTGTCATCACCCAATGCTTATCGTAATCAGCTTCATACATTGTGGCCTGATGTAAGAACCTATTCCATGATCTGATCATATTCCCTCTCTTTGCAATCTTATCAGGTCTTCCCTTTGAAATCTTCAGTTTGACTGGATTGACATGTATCGTGTTCCTGGATAACATCAATCTCCTTTTATCATGAGAGACATTATTTTTGGCTCTAAGTTGGCGCATGATGTGTCATATTTCCCCCCTAGTTTATTTTCATTTTCCGCATCTAAATTTGAATGATTGTGGCCTATGTATGACATACATACCCGATTTGACACTCGGTTACTCTAAATCTACTTGATATATCGTACTCTTATTTTTGGTCCCCAGGTGAAGAAACCTGGTTGATATGGAACCATGACTAGAATGGAACCCTAGCTCCTGTTTAACTTGAGATCATTTTCCTAATTTTTATTTTTATTTTTGTACATAATTTGTATATTTTTATTTTATTTATTTATTTCTTTTTATTTTTATTTGTGTACATAATTTGTATATTTTTATTTTATTAATTTGATTTTTTATATTTATTATTTATTATTTTTGTAGTTATTCATTTCCATTTGTATTTTTACTTTGTTTTTGCAAAAACACATGATTTTGATTGCACGTGGTAATTGCCCATGGTTTTCTGCAAAGTTACCCTTGATATTTATTTTTTACATGGGAAAAATCAAGTTTACTTTAGGAATATTTTTACATGGGTAAACTATTTTTTACATGGTGTTTTTTTCCTAAAACCCTAATGTATAATATGTACATTCTCATTATTATTTTTTTCCTTATAAAATTAGAAACAACTTGACTTTTTCATTTTTATGTATATATGTATATATTTTTATTATTTAGTTTTCATTTTAATTTTATTTTTTCTTTTCCCATTCTTCCCCTAAGTCCTAGGTTGTATATTTTCAACTTATTTTTCTTGTTTGATTCAATCTAATTTTATTTTTTTAACTTAATTTTTTTCATGTTTTCCTCACCCATTGGTCTTCAACCAAATATTTCATTAGATTTCTTCCCATGATTCTTCCCATTGGTCATCACCTTCACTTCACAATAAATTTCCATTGGGAATTACCATTGAGACAACCTCATACTTTTCTAATAATCCCTTCTCCCGAAAAACCTTCCTTCATTCTTGGAATCCCCTCTCCTTTCCCCAAATACCCTTGAAAACTAAGAATTATGAACTAAATATTTCATGACTTTATGGAGTTTATCGAACTCGAGTCATCAGAAGAGCGCATCGAAAGAGTCTATCTTAATGATTTATTGGAATGAGACATCAGAAGAGCCTATCTGATAGCCTATTAGGAAAATATCTTATCAGGAAGCCAGCCTATCGGAAATCCAAGCTATCAGGAAGGCAAGCCATCGAAACATATTTACTTTTTAATTTTACTATAGACCTCGATAGCCTACTTCCTGACCATAACCTTATAGATTATTATATAATATTAATTTTTCCATTAGAGAGCTACCATTAGAATGAGTTGACCAAGGCCATTGGAGAGTTCTTAGCTATCAGAAGGCTTGAGTTATCACAAATTTGATCTATCAAAAGGTTGAGCTATCAGAAGGCTTTTCCATTGGTAAGTTGAGCTATCAGACTGTTACCCATCGAATTGTTTCTTGGAATTACTTACCCTCACATCCCAAAACCTTCACATCCTGACCATCAAAATAATTCACTTATTTTTTTTTACTTTGACTATGGTTATATTTTAAATTTGGGAGTCCCCGAGGTGTAGGACAGTCGGTGACGGAGTGTGTTGTTAAGCCACTCTGTGATGTTAAAGTCACCAGTTCGAAACCTGCGGGGACAAAAAATCCAACCATGTTAAGGGTTGGTGTGGCTCAGGTCGGGTGCGATCCCCGGGTGATTTTGACGGCTTAGATGCCCCTGAGTCGCGGTTTCTCAAGCCACAGGTTAATCCCGATGCCAACAGGTTCGGCCAAATTAACAAACAAAAAAAAATATTTTAAATTTGGGAAATATTTTAATATTTGTATTTTTGGTTAATTTTTATTTTCACGTAATTTGGGAGGTAATTTTATTGATTTTTATTTATTAATTTCACGTAGGTTATTTTAGTTAGTTTTATTATTTTCCTATTTCATTTCCTTTTTATTTTAATTTCCTATTTTCACTATAGTAATTGGTCAAAATTACAACATGATCCCTAGGTCCTAAGTCTCCTCTAGGTCATTAAACTATTAAACTAAAGGGGATAAAAACTATATCAACCATTTAGTATTGAATTACCTCATGCATTTGGTACAATGATTTTCAGGTTGAAGATCGACAACCTAGATTCACCCTCATGCAAATCAAGGGATGTTGAGCACTGAATTTCAAACAGACATATATTGAGCTACATGTGTCCTAATCGAGCTTAGGATACCTTGTTGGAAAGGTATCAAGGAGAATAATGCATTAGGAGAGGATTTCATGCCAAAACAATGATAGAGAAGCCTAGAAAAAACGAAGAATAGAATGTCACAAATTTGGGGGGGGGGGGTTAATTGTGCAAACTTCAAATGGCCATATCTGGGGCTACAGGAAACGAAATCAAGCCTAGGATAGATTTAAAGAAATCTAATAGAGAATAGAATAGAATGGTACAACTAGTTTTGGTAGATTGAGGGTGAAAATTTTCAGAAAATACAAAAAATAGAAGATGCTTGAGTTTAATTAGAAAATAGATTATGCAATGTTCAGGTAGTTGTATCTAGAGCTACAAGAGTCTAAATCAGACCTGCAAGAGAACACTAGAAGGATGAGATAGAGAAGAATAAGATGGGATGATCTTAATCAGTAGAGTCACACTAGAAACACCCAGAAACATTTTTAATAACGGAAGAAGACAGGAACAAGAAAAGTTAATAATATTTTAAATGAATATCAATTACGAACTACCTTAAGGAGATAATAACCACTCATGAGTCTCTTCATTTTATGTTTATAACGCTCACATATTCATTTACAAAAATGAAAAATAAATTTGAACTGTATAATGAAAAAACAAAGGGAAATTAAATGAATAGTCACAAGAACTTAGGAGTCTCTCTAATCTTATAAAAGAGAACTTGTTGAATGTAGAAAGGGACTTTTTTTCCATTGTGTAGACTATTTATACTCTTATTGTTGGATATACAAAGAGAAGAAACTATTTCAAAGTCATAATTGTATAAAATGCATTTGGGACTAATTCGTAAATGTTTTTGTCATTTGAGTTATTATGAGTGTTGCCCGTATGAACTATTTCCATGCTTAGTATTTAGAATGCGTATGTTGTTGTTATTTATAATGAGTACAAGGATGATGTTATAGGTCTCCTCTATAACTATTTGCGATGATATCTGAAATATTATTTTTTTAACATATTTTTGGTTGTCATGAAATATGTTTTCTATAAAATATATAATTTTAAGTTCTACTCATCTAATAGTTGTGCTCCTATGCAAGATAGGTTAGAACTATTTGTAGATTAGTTTTTTTTTGTTTTAGAGTAGGTTTGGAATTATTAGAACTCTTTGGGGAACATTTTGTTGTCTTTCCCCTTTTTCTTATTTTAATTCTTAGTGTAAACTAGGACCACATATTAGTCAGAAACACTATAGGAAACAAGAGTAGGTATAATTGGGATATTCCATCGATTTATCTCCTTTACCTGCTTGAAAATCCATTTGGACCCGTCAACATATATGGATCTAGAAGGATGGTCAGATGACAAGATAAGGCTACGGAGTCGTATGTATTAATTGTTTAAATTTATTAATAACTCCATCCAATATCCCTTTAAGGAGATGTTTTTTGTTATTGTACCTATTAAAACTCCTAGAAAGACTTCACATTTCTTGTCACAAATTAAATTTGATGGTGAGGGAGAGACAACTACATCTGAACATATTTTTCAATTTTGTAAATATTGTGTTTCTCATAATATTACTAATGAAAGTTTCATTTCCAAGTTTTCACTCTTACTCTCATAGGTCAGGTCAAGAGTTGGCATGAAACTTTGTCATCTACCTCTATTCACACATAGGAGCAGTTTATGCGTCAATTTTGGCATTCGTTTGAGAATTATGATTATGATGATTTATATGTGAAGATATCAGACCTTAGGAAGAAAAAAGATGAATCTCTTGAAGATTTTCTTACTAGCTTTATGCATATTTGCTATATATTTCCTTTGGATGATAATCCCTCTACCAACGATTTGATTATCCATTTAATTTATCTTAATAATGAAACATATCATCTGGAGGATGAATAATTTAAATCACATCTTAATGTTCCTTTACACGTTGATTTAGATTTGCATGAAAATGTTGAAAATACTAATTCCTTAGTTGGAATTTATATGTCTGGATATTTATTTACTATGGGGATATATATTAGAGAACAAATTATTTTTCAGGAGAGGAACATGTATCCTATCAGCACTCCATACCCTTTTTGTCTCCTTGTGATGAAAAGAGACCTCTTGTGTTGTAAATTTGTGTTCATATTTTTATGTAGCTAACCAAGAGGAGGGTCTTTCTGGTGATAATTGGACACTTCGGGTCACACCGATGGTTATGTCATGTTTTCATTATCCTGTCTCTTCTTTTCCATCACAATAAATGGAGGAGGAAGCTATGTAGAAAAAGATGAACTCTGATTTGTCTATTAATGAAGAAAAAATGGACACACATAACATGCAATTTTCCTCACCCATGGATAAAGTGGAATTAATTTATGTTGATTTAGATAGCTTTTTTGTTCTAAATTCTCCTAGTTTAATCGAGTTAGAACAAGAATTTTTTCCTACTCTTGGTGGATTATTTATTGAACTTTCTTGTTCTAAGAATTCTTTTGATTTGCTCCTCTCTTTTGACCATGAGCATGTTTTGAAAGATATTTCAAATTCTCAAATTATGTAGGAGAAAGACAAAAGTGATGATCTTTTCACTCAAGGAGAAGAAATAAGCATACAATACATAACACTTTTATCACAACAATCCACTTTTAGCTTGAAATTGGAAAACCATGTTGAGGAAGAACATGTTGATTATGAAACCATTCCTACTGTGGATCATACTGATTCATGATTAGTCACTCGTGTTCTTAAGTAGGAGGAACTACCATTCAAAGAGTCAATTTTTAAAAACATTTATTGTTCAAGAGAGGCTTTTCGTTCTCTTAATTCGTCTACTTACTATTTTTTGTATCCTGATCTCTTTAATGGTTTGATCTTGTAGGAAGCCACCCATTTTCATGTTCAAATAAAATAAATGGGGTCATCCCCTTTTGAAGTAACGATGAAGTTAATGTGTATATGGAATATAGAGAGGATAAGGCCTCTTCCCATGAACTTAGTACAACTATGCCTTGTCAACTTTTTTCATGGGATGAAGGAAATATTGTAACAGATACATATCAAACAATGTCTTCTTCTTTTTCATCTTCATTTTTTATCAATAGAGAGTATTTTTGTTCAAGTATCCCTTTAATTGGATTTGTTGATGTTAGTGGCTTCCACAATTGTCTTGAAGATATCTCTCATACCATGGTGGATGCTAGTCCACATATATCATTTTATTTCACTAATTTATCTCAATTTGATGGTTGTTGGAAGTATGAGTCCAGGGAGGCTTGCCGAGAAAATGAGACACTTTGGTATATGCCTATGGTTATGTCAGGACCTCATTCTTTTGGTTTTTCTTCAAGAATTAACAAGTATATCAACACAATGATTCTCTCACTGAGTACACTTCATACAGATTTTATATATGGTTCTAATTTGGTATGCTACTTTCTTGTAAACTCCCTCTATCAATTCTATGTTAGTTATAGTTGATTTTATGATAGAATTGAATCATGGTTGGAGGGATCCTACTCAAAAAAATTCCCATGAATTATTATTGTCACGTATTTAATATGGTGGATAGAGTTTTTCATGTTTTAATTTTTCCTACTTTTAGTCTATTTTTATTCCAAGTCCTACTACTAATATTTTATAATGAACATGTGTTTGTAGGATTGGGATTATATGGATGGATACATTGGCATTATGAATTTACATAGTTCATTATTTTTATCTAGTGTAGTGTAGGATAGAAGTAGGATAGAATAGGCTAGTCGCTTTTCTTTGCATAGTGTTAGTTTTTCTTTCTAGTCTTTGATTAGTTTATTTGTTTCATTTTCTCTTTATTATTGTTGGTTGAACAATAAATGTATTTCTAAACATAGGTGGAAATAAATATAATGCTTGCATGCTAATGTTTTCCCTTGAATGGATCTTTATATTAAATTTTAATTTTTTATATGGGAAAAATTAATTTGTTTCATTCTTAAAACTTTCTATGTATTGGGGTAATTTCCAGATCATTGATTCTATTCATTATTCACCATGTAAAATATTTTTCAAGTGGTTTGATTCTATTCATTATTCATATTAAAAGTGGGATCTCTTAAATCAACGATGGTATTCAGTCCCTCTTGTGGTGAAAGTGAAAACTCATATTTGTTTTGTCTTTATATATACATGATTCTAATTAGAAAATCTTGTTTGATGAAATCTCTTGTTTGACAACATAGGTATTCCAATAGAGGATGAACACCTTCAGTAACCACTCACACAACCAAATAAAATATCAACACACCGATGTTTTGACATGGTAAAACCCCTATGGGGAAACATCCACGGCCCCAACCAACATGGCCGCTTGGAGAAATTTATTAATGCAAAATAAAAAGATTACAGAGATATTTTACAAGAGATTTTCTCGCAATCGATCATCGAAAAATGACCCTCCATGCTCTTTAAATAGATATCATGGAACAATCGGGTGTAAATCCATGGATCAATATAGTTTTTAAGATTGAGGAGAATATGAACTGTCATATCACTCTATGTCGGGCGACGAGAACATATCATGATTGTCGGATTTCCTAACTACAAATGCATACTAAAGAAACACACTTTTACCTAATGACACATTAGACCAAGTAGATATTAACTAACTCCTAAGTGTTTAAATATCCTAACATCCCTTCTTAAGAACAAATTGGGATAGGATTGAAGGATTTACAATAGTGTCACAATAGGAGAAGGAAGGAGGCATTAGAGCCTATCCCCCCTTAATGAAAATTTCTTGAATGCATAACATAGATCGAAGTTTGAAAAACTTCACTTCTGTAAGATAATTTGTGAAAATTTTTAAAACTTGATCTTCTGTAGGGAAAAAGAGAACTTCAATAACTTAATCATGAATGAGATTTCTGATGAAGAGCATGTGTATCTCAATGTGTTTGTTGCGTTGATGTTGAACTGGGTCTTTGGCAAGCTTGATGGCACTCTGATTGTCACATCAAAGGCTGCTCGGATGTTGCTGCTGAAATCCAAATTCTAAAAGGATCTGTCGAAGCCACAAGGATGATAAACTTGCATTTATCATTGCTTGGTACTCTACTTCTACTGAAGAAAGTGCAATAGCATGTTGTTTCTTACAGGCCCAAGTGACAGGTCTTGAACTAACGCTAAAATATAACCTACAATAGACTTCTGATCATCAGAGTCTTTAGACCAATATGAATCAATGAAGGTAACCAATAAAGGATTCCCCCATGAAATGTAATGTATCCTAAACTAAACTATACCTTAGACATACCGAAGTATCCTTTAAGATTCTTTCCAATGGATTTCATGGCATGTTTTCATATATGGAGCAAAAAGACCAAAATCAAAGGAAAGATTGGGATGGGTATGAATCAAGTATAAGAGTATACCAACTAATTGACGGTATAAAGTGGCATCAAATTCAGGATAAGTACAGATGGAAACAACATTGACTCTAGAATGGAAGGGAGAATGGGTTGGTTTACAATCTTTCATGTGGAATCAAAGAAGAATGTCACAAGAATACTTTGATTGGGAAAGAAAAATTCTTTGGTTGGTTTGCAAAACTTGGAGGCCAAGGAAATAGTAGATATTAACTAACTCCTAATTGTATAAGTATCCTAACATCCCCCGTAATAAAAACTTGGGATAGGATTGAAGTATTTACAATAGTGACGCAATAGGAGAAGGAAGGAGGCATTAGATCCTATCCCCCCTTAATGACAACTTCTTGAATTTCTAACATAGATCAAAGTTTGGAAAACTTTACTTATGTAAGAGACGTTGTGAAAATTTTTGCAACTTGATATTTTGTAGGGGAAAAGAGCACTTGAATAACTTGATCATGAATGATATTTCTGATGAAGTGCATGTGTAGCTTAATGAGTTTACTGCATTGATGTTGAGCTAGGTCTTTGGTGATCTTGATGGCACTTTTATTATCACACCAAAGGCTAGTCATATTTTGTTATTAGAATCCAAACTTTGAAAGGATATGTCAAAGCCACAAGGCTTCCTGACTTGCATTTATAGCTTCTTGGTACTCTACTTCTGTTGAATAAAGTGCAATATCCTGTTGTTTCTTACAGTCCTAAGTAATAGGTCATGAACCAAGGCTAAAAACATAACTAGTAGAATTTTGATCATCAGGTTCTCCGGCCCAATCTAAATCAGTGAATCCAACCAATAAAGGAGTCCCCCCTGAATTTTCATGTATCCTAAACTGAACCGTACCCCGTACATATTGAACTATCCTTTTAGGTTATTTTTAATGTCTTTCATGGGGTGTTTCCATATATCGGAAAACAAGACCAACAACAAAGGAAAGATCAAGATGAGTATGAGTCAAGTATAAGAGGCTACCAACTAACCAACAGTATAAAATGACATCAACTTCAGGAAAAGTATAGGTGGCAACAAGATTGACTCCAAACTGAAAGGGAGAAGGGGTTGGTTTACAATATTCCATGTGGAAGAAAAAAAGAAGGTCACAAGCATACTTAGACAGGGAGACAAAAATCCCTTCCTTGGTTTGAAAAACTTGGAGGCCAAGGAAATAGTGCAAAAATCCTAAGTCTTTCATTTAAAAATTCTTCTTAAGGTTGGATTTCACATGGTTTAAAATTTTTGAATCACTACTAGTAAGGATAAGGTAATCAACATAAAGAAAAAGGATTATGAGATGGCTTCCTACTTTCTTGGTATAGACATTAGGATCAGAATTGTTGGAAGATTGATTGTTGTCATTGATGTCAACCCTAGTCATGGGTTTTGGACCGCAAGATTGATAAAGGTATTTGGACATGAAGGAAAATGCACATGCATATACAACACCCATGAATGGATAGTATACATCATGATGTTTCTGGTGGTATGTGGCACATCACATGGATCCT
>JASDQU010026671.1:24285-50290 GCA_032191745.1 Picea mariana
TGTCTCATTACCCCTTAATTGGGGCATATTACATTAGTAATGTTATTTTATTTATGTCAATTTTATTCCATTAGTTGTAATTATACCTCCTAGTCTCCTATATATACCAATGATACATTTTTATTTGGAATCATCTTGGAATTGTACATTTATGGGGACATAAGGAGGTTTCCCCCTCGAAGAGGCTTATTATCTGAATTTCTCTCTTTTTCAAGGCGTTGAGTACTTATTTTGAGGTTTTTCTATGCTATATTGATATTTGGTTTTTAATAGAGGCATGGTTCTAGGAGGAGAAGATCTATCAGATGCAGAGGATAGGGGAAAATTTATCAGATATAGAGGACAGAGGCATGGTTCTAGTGGGAGCATGAGTGATATGATTTCATTATTGCATCAGAGTGTTGCCATCAATGCCAAAGGGGGAGATTTTTTATTAAGGCTGGTTGTCATTGATGTCAACCCTTGAAGAAAGCCCCGCAACACAAAGGTTTGGGTAATGGACCCAATATTGTTTGATGTAAAGATGACTCATTATTGTCTTTCCATGGTTGATAAGAAGTAAATATGGATGAACTCCAAAGTGGTCCCCTTATGGTGAAATCCCTCAAGGGAAGACGCTTTGCGGAGTAAGAGAACCCATGCTTAATTATGGAATAATGAGATGAAGGACAATGAATTTGTCAGGCAAAATATCCTACATGGATAGTGATTTTCATTCTATTTCTGATGGTATGTGGAACGTCACATAACTCCTCATGGTTAGAGAGTTATGGCCATGAAAAGTTGGAGACCCCAGGTTTGGGTAATGGACCCAAGTTTGTTTGATGGATAACAGTATGATTTATGATATATTTTCAGATAATACTATTCTATATGGATATTACATGTCATTCCATTTCTGGTGGTATGTGGAACATCACATACCTCCTCACGGTTTGAGAGTTATGGCCTTACGAAGTTGGAGGACCCTCATATGTCATCTAGAAACCCCAAAAGGTCAAAGTAGTCAAAGTGGTTTAATAGATTTTAAAAGGTATATAATAAAGTGAAGTAATGAGTGTATTATAATTCAAAGTGAACACAAAATAAATTATTTCAATAATAAAATTAATGGAGAAATTAGAAGTGGGTTAACCCTAAAATAAGGAAAGTGGAGCCAAGTGACCTAGAAGATGTTTTTAAGGAAGCTACTTGGAGAGTATAAATAAGAGAAAAGGCTCTCTCATTTAAATAACACTTGAGCATATTGAATATCTATAGGTGTCAGAGGTAACCAAGTATATATAAGCCGAAATTATGAGGGAAGGTGAAGAAAAGAAGGCTGAAATGTAAGGAAGGATAAATTATTTTGATGGTGCTTTCTAAGGTATGATATTTACAGGACATCTTACCATTTTCGCTATAATTTTTTTTCTATAATGTCCAGACTGTGAAATTTCTATGCCATTGAAAAAATATATCCAAGTATCTGTGGTAAAAAATTCATATTGTGGGTCATTATATTTTTGGAGTTACACTCCGTGGAAAATAGGGTTTGTGGCTAGTCCCGAAACTAGTCAAAAACAAGTGTTTCGGGTAACAACATCATATATTCTTCATAACAGATCCAAATTCAATGAAAAAAAATGTGTTGGTTAGGGCACAGTCTATAGTATTCCATGTAATAGTTTTATATCAATTCAAAAAATATTTCGTGTGGGGCACGCTCTACAATGTCGCTCTATAGAATAAGCCAGAATTTAGAAAGGTATGCCATTTTTGCTATAACTCATTTTCTGAGAGGTTCCAAATAGTGACACCTGGTGGAATTACATAAAACACAATGAAGAAAATTGTGTATCATTTTTAGATATTTATACATTACAGGTACAAAGTTATGATTACTTCAAGTTAGGGTTGTTGACTAATCCAAAACTAGGCATGTGAGACTAAAGAAACATTTGATGAAAATGCTAGTCTCTTGTTGTTGAAGTTAAGGAAGGTTTGTAGGAATGTAATCATATACACTAGGTCTATTATAGAGCTACAAATCATATTTGGATGATGAAATTGATGAGGGATTTTGGTTGAGGTACATGTTTAGTACATAGTTGAAACAAGTAGTTGATGAGTTGACACATACATGAGGTGTATAGTTGATGATGTTGGTACATATTGATGAGTCATGGTTGATGAGTAGTTGACACATGATTGGTACATACTTGGTACATGGTTGGATGCACTTGTTTATGGTACAGATTGATTACAGGTTATTTGGTATAGGTTGGTGCATGGTTGATGCACTTGTTTATGGTACAGGTTGATTACAGGTTGAGGTACATGTCGATCCATGGTTTAGATTTATCGGTACGGGTTTACAATGGTATATCTCACAATGACAGGTTGACAATGGTTCCATCATTCTACTCCTACTTAAGGGTGTCAAGACGGGGCAAGTATAGGTGGTTGTATCCACCTTCCAGTTGTAGCTGGAGAACATAGGGGGTTGTAGCCTCTTTCTAGTTGTAGCTAGAGAATTGAGGAGTTGGAGCTTCCTTCAGATTGTAGCCTGAGAAACTAGGGGGTTGAAGCCTACTTCCAGTTGCAGCTGGAAAACAAAGGAAGTTGGTGCTTCCAATGAATGTGATTCTTCAAGACATATAAGAAAAAGATTTCCATGGTTTTCTCCCGATTTGGGTTTCCACGTAAAACATTTGTGTATTGTGTATGTGTATGTTTGTTCATTTTTTCATTGCTTATTTACTCTACAGTTATTGGATGATAATGATTCATTGATATAACACTTGGATTATGGTTAAAAAGGATTAAATTTCTCTATTACTGATTCACCCCCCCTCTCAGTAATCCTTCATGAAATAGTTTAACCACTGGAAGGAGATCACAGATTATTCTGAGAATGGAGTACCAATGTTTAATGGTCAGAATTGTTTAAAGTATGAGATGTGGAGCAGAAGGATGAAAGTATTTTTACAGGCACAAGGGTATTATATTTGGCTATCAATTGTTACAGGATATGATAGTTCAAAAAGGGAAAAGACTGCATCCAAGAAGAAATTAAAGAATAATAACAAAATAAAAATGGATTTCATCTGGGATGATTACCTAATCCACTAAGAGAAAAGGTTGGTAAATGTTCATTATCCAAAGAAATTTGGGATAAGTTACATGACATATATTCCTCACTCATCACAGATTCAGAAAATGCCAAAGAAGATGTAGATACAGATCAAGAAGAATTATGTTCACCATGTCAAACAGATTCATAAGATGAAGAGTACATAATCACCAGAGGTATGTTGTTTTGATTTAATTGTGAAAAACACAGACATATTGAAATAGAATACCATGAAGGAAATGAGACAGAAAAACTAATTGAAAAGGAATACAATTATGAAGTAGAATTGATTAGTGCTTTAGATGAACTAAGAGAAGAAAACAAGTCACTCAAGAAAGAATTGGTGAAACAAAAGGAAAGTGTTCACATTTTTGTAGAAGCCAAAAAGGTCATTAAGAACTTAAGAACTCATCTAGAAGAAGCCAAAAATATTGAATAAAATCTTGAATATCAAAAGAAGTATTTGGAAGCCAACATAGCAACACATAAGGAAGAAGTATAAATGAGAGAGAATATATTGACAGATCATCTTAAGGAAGGAAATAATGATATAAACCATCTTGAGGCATAGTTTATTCAAGAAGAGAAGGACTTGAAGAAGAAATAAATAAATTAAAAATTTAGCTTGAAGAAGCGAAAAGAACAGAAGAAGTCATGAAGTCTCAGATAATGAAGAAAGAAAAACAGGTTGAGAATCTTGAAGAATAAGTTGTCACAATGAGAAGTAAAATATTCAATCTCAACAAGAATGTTGAAGATATGGAAACATCCACATCAGTTATAGAGAATGAAGAGAAGAAATCTAGGTTGCTAGAAAATAATAATGAAGAAAATAGAAAGAGTTATGCAGAAGTAATCAAAGGAAGGAATCATGGTCAACCAGAATATAAGAAAACTATTGAAGATACATCTTCAAGAAGACCATCCATGTTCAATCCACAAAGAAGCTTAAATCATGATCATCATCAGTCAAGGCAGGAATTCAGAAGGACTACACCACAAAGAAGATCATTCACTCCCATGTATGCAAATTTATTTTATCATCATTTTTATTATTGTACTAATTTTGGACATAAGGTTGCAGATTGCAGGGATTATAAAAGAAATGCTCAAGCAATAAATGACTATGTGGCCCCACGTAACATTGAATGTTACAAATGTCATAATTATGGACACATAGCTAGTGATTGTAGAAGCATGATTGATACTTCAATGAAAGAGAACACTAATATCAGATATAATAAAGTATGTATAAGAAAACACGAAGAATAGGTGAACAAAGACCGGTTCCCAGAGATCGCAAGATTGGCAATAAAACGAGATGAAGAAAATTCTACGAAGAAAAAGAAAGATGCCAGATACAAAAAGGTTTGGAAAATAACCAAAAGAAAATAAGGACAAGTAAATAAGGAATAGGTTCAAGATATCATTCTTTCAGGCATTGTAGTGAAAGATGAATCCATAGACAGAAAGAAAGAAGTCATATCTCTGAGAGATGATGAATCCAATATTGAAGATGATGATGAATACACATCAAAGCAAGAATTTTTCTGAGCCATTCAGCTTAGAGAATCCTAGGTAATATGAATATTAGATAGGGGGAGTCTATGTGATAGCTCTAATAGACCAAAGAACCATCCTTCGAGCATCTTGTAGAGTTTGACAAGACAGATCCAGAGCAGTCAGTTAGAAAAAGTACAATAAGTTGTAGTAATGAAGACTTCATGATAGTATAGTGATAAATGGGTTAGCATTATGGACAATTGTGCAGTAGAGTCTTGGATAGTATGGATAGAGATGGATTTTTAAGAACACTTAGCAGTTTTGGACAGATATATGACAATGGACGAGAGCATGGATTCATAGATTGGTTTAGAGAGTGGCTCAGAGACAAAGGAACATTATGGATGTTAGTTACACAGGAAATGGATCGAACAATGCTAATGGATTCCAAATCGATAGATATTGTTTGGACACATGCAGTGCATACAACAACTCACATTCAAAACAAAGTAATGCTTAGAAACAACAATGATAAAACTCCCTACAAGTTATGGAAAGGAATACCAGTAATGTGAAGCACTTCATAATATTTGGAAGAAAATGTTACATCAAAAGAGAAGATGGAAGAATGGGAAAGTTTGACTCTCGTGTGGACAAAGAAGTACTTTTTGGTTACTCAAGTAAAAGGAAAGCATACAAGTTTTATAATTTGAGATTGAAGAAATTTGTGGAAAGCATCAATGTAACAATTGATGAAACAGGTGGACGAGAATTAAACAAAGAAGAAAATGAATCAATGGAACATATTTATGAAGAAGAAGCCTACATCAAACAACCAGAAGGATTTCATTTGTCAGAGAACGCATATTATGTGTGTAAATTAAAGAAGACCTTGTATGGTCTAAAATAGGTTCCTAGAGCATGGTACTTGATCCAGAAAGCTCCCCAAGTTTAGAAAATGATCAAAAATGAAAGTTATCGGAATCAATTGAAACCAATTCCATTGCGACTGTATCATCACTCTAATTCTAACCATATATTTACTTCCTCAAATGGACGTTGTATTCAAGAGCTATCACACTCTGATTGTTTTACCAAACAGGTAAAAAGGTCAACAGGTCAACTGGAAAAACATCAATGCTGACATCAGCATGATGTCATGCTAACTTCAACATCATGACACATAGAAGAGAAGCGACATGATGACTGGGAAGGTGGTAGGTTTGATCCAATCAAGTGTTGACAAGTGGCACATTCTCGAGAAAATTAAACAGTGTCATGTGGCCTAGTCATGGGATGCCATGTGGCATCCCACCATTTGTTGGCATGGTAAAAGGGGTTTATCCACTCTAGGGGATTCAACCGCATGACCTATTGATAGGGGGAATTGATTTGGACCAGGCAGATACCATCGCGCCAACCATGGGGCTTGTTATACAAAGACCACCACATAATATTTAAAGGGGAAAATAATGTCTAGCGGAGGTGAAGGGGGGATAGGGATAATCCCTAGCCCGCGGATTCATCTATGCCATATCACCACACCTGTCGATTGGGAGGTGCTCCACTACACAGGGCACGAGTTCCATAGATCCAGGCTTAACCACCAGAGTTTTGGTGGGCATGAGACTAGGGGCGGTGACCTTGGTTAGGGGTGCACCATTAGGGTGCAGTTATATTATCTTCTTCCATGTGACCTATGATTGTGGGACATGGGCCAAAATGTATCCCTTAGGGGTTGGCGCTTGGCCTCATCAGTTTCAGATGACCCTATTTTGAAGCGCGCACCCAGGCCCTTGGGGATAAGTTTGATTTTATTACATAACTGGGTTATTTACCTATAGTTTTGGCCTAGATTGGGCATTTTTGGATATTTCTTGGTCATTTGGAGGGGGATTTGATCCAAAAAAGAGGCCAGATATTTGTGGGAAGTTAGGCTTCCTCAAATGAGCCTAAACGATTTGTAAACCAGACTTATTGAGCTTGAGAGGGTACTTTGTATGTAGGGAATGTAAAGACGACTTGGAGTTTTTGCCCATTTCTCATATTTCTCATGTTTGGTAAGACTCTCTCTTCATGGATTGATTTTACATCTGATTTACGATATAAATTTTATCTTTTATCTTACCTGCAACAAGTTATTATGTCATGGAATAACTTTAAACAGTTAAAAGGACAAATTGTTCAAAGTTATACATAGGAGTTTCAAAAAAGAGATTTATTGTTGGGAATACCATTGGATACTGAAGAGACATTACTTAAGTATATATGTGTTTTTCATAGTTATTTACATCATACCATTCCTATGTTTAATCCAACTAGTTTAGATGAGGTGTGTGTGCAAGAAACTCATCTTGAATCTAGAGGAAAGAATGTAAATGTTGATTTTGTAAAACCATTTAAACCTACTAAAGGAAAATTCAAAGGAAAGGGTAAAGAGAAGTTCAAAGGGAAGAAAACTAATACAGTGAAGAAGGAAAAACATACATGCACTGATTGTAATAAAGAAGGCCATAGTGAGGATCATTTTCGGATCCTTCATGTAGAATTGAAACCAGCAAAGTTCAGGAATAAAGGGAAGCCAAAGACGACTGCAACAACTCAAACAGATTTGGGGTCAAATTCGGGAGATGAGACCAAGGTCATAGTCATGGGAATCAAAGGTAAAAATTATGAATCTAGTATAAGTTCTTTAGTTCAGTCTTTAAAAGTTGATAATGAAGTTGATGAGGTTAAATGAATAGAATTTTCTCATATAAGAGTAATTTCCAAACATACAAAAATTGACACTCTATTTGGCAGTGTCTCATAAGTAAATTTGATATCAGAGACAATTGTTAAAAAGTTTGGATTAATCACTAAACCTCATAAGAAACCATATCCTTTAGGATGGATTCATAATGATAATCAATTGTAAGTGAATAGACAATGTGTCCAAAAGTTTTCTATCAATTCACAGTTTATAGATGAGGTCGAGTTGGATGTGGTTCCACTAGATATATGTGGTATTGTATTTGGGAGTTCATATTTGTATGATAGAAAGGAAATATACTATTGTGAAGACAATAAGTATCATTTAACTAAAGTGATGGAATATCCATCAATACTGAGAGGGGGGGGTGAATCAGTATTTCCTACTTTTTCTTATTAATTTCACCAATATTAAGAACACACATTAATTATTCAATTAAGAAATATATGATGAACAAAAAACCTTATGAACACAAGATTTTATCGTGGAACCCAACAAGGAAAACCACCAATTATTTTCTCATTAATAAACTATTCTTTTACAAAATTGTTTTCAAGCTACAAATTGATGGAGTTACTTTCCCCAAGTTTCTTTAGCTACGACTGAAGGGATGCTGCGACACCCCATTTACCAACTACAACTAGAAGGAGGCTACAACCCCCTAGTTTATCAACTACCACTGAAAGGATGCTCTGACACCCTATTTACCAACTACAACTAAAAGAAGACTTTGACCCCTTGTTTAGTCATCTTCAACTGACAAGGAATCACCAAATCCCCTTGTTCACCAGCACCAACCGGTAGGAGGCTACAAATGACAAGGAAGCACCTACTCCCTTGCAGGCTCCAAGCTTCCCTTGCACCACCCAACCACCCTTATTTTCACAATGTAATTCAATATCTTCTTCTCTTCATTGAATTTGACTCATGCATCCATTAACATAAGTCCTATCATATTTGACCTTTTGACTTTGACTTGTTATCGCTTGCTCCACTATTCCACCCTTTATGCAGGTTATCACATTTATAACACTTTTATTGTACTTTGTTCAAACAACTAGAGATATTATAAATTCTTCAAGTCTTCTTAGAATCATTAACTGTTGTACTTTCTACTTGTTTGTTGCAACCTCCGCTTGTATGGCCTTCTAGTTATCTGTAGTCAAAATTCATCTCTTTCTCTTTGGCTTTTGTCATTTGATCTTCAATGAAACTGTTGCAGTCCAATATAGGTCTTCTATGTAAAATATTGGACTGCATAATTGTTTATCTGTCTTCTTCTTTTCTTGATTTTCAATAAGACATCAACAGGCCCATTAGAACCAAAAGTTATTCTTCTTGAACTCTGCTTCTATTTCGATATTATTATCTGAACTGTAGAGACACATTCTTCTCAACACTCTTCCTCATTTATATAATCTTCAAAATGGTGTGAGAGTGATACACTATGTTCCTTTGTTTTGAACCATCACACCTCTTCATTTAACTTAACCATAATCAATATTTTATCATTTTTACCGTGAAGGATTTTCATAAATTGATCACAGTTATGGATCAATTTCATCCTCTTAAATCAATCCCAATTCTTTGCAATTTATTTACATAAATCGAGTTCTGCAGAGGCGCTTCCTTCAAACCATTACATGTGATCGAGTGATAGAAAACCACGGGCTTTATCAAATTTAGCGACATATTATATTCTTCATTTTAAATATCTTATTCTATATGACCAATGGCAGTGACCAGATTCTAGAGAAAATGAGTTCTTGAGCTCTTACCAATTAAACAATCACAATTTAATCCCCTGATGAGATGGACGACAATAGNTTGATAAAGCCCGTGGTTTTATCAAATTTAGCGACATATTATATTCTTCATTTTAAATATCTTATTCTATATGACCAATGGCAGTGACCAGATTCTAGAGAAAATGAGTTCTTGAGCTCTTACCAATTAAACAATCACAATTTAATCCCCTGATGAGATGGACGACAATAGGGACATCTAGAACTTTTGGATTTCAACTTTTCATATTTTCAAATCAGATCAGACGATTTATTTCATGGAACCAGATCAATGGTCAGATTTGATCCTTACACTCATCCTTTCACTACTTAATCCGACATCTAAGACTTAATCAAGCATTGATATGGATGGACACCATTTACTTCGTGACTTCATGCTTCACGTGAGTGTGATGTGTAGGTAGGGTAGTGGAGTTTGGCGGCGAAGCGCGGAGGTGGTATGGATGAGTGGTTTGTCGGTTTACTCGGAGGGGGGGGTAGACTGTAAGTGGTAAGGAGTGAGGGGGGTCCGAGTTAACAAGAAGGTGACATATTATGAGGGCCCCGCTCGGGAAAAACCACCAACTCGGACCCCCCCCCACCATTAAAGGCAGAAAGGTCGGGGGGGTCTGATATTCCCTATCGACCGTAGATCTGAGTGCCAGATTATTGACCATTGATATTAGCGTTCCTTTTAACACAAAGTGCCAAAACTTTCATGTCACCGTCGAACTTATGATAAAAGCATTTTATGGGTTTTTGTAATTTACCCTTTCTTCATTTTGTCACCAATCGTAGATCTATTTGGTGAGTGACCATCGACGGTCAATGTGGATTGTGGAACCACAACTTTCGAGTGATTTAATTCATCATCCAAGATCTGCGTGCATATTAATGGTCTTGATCTGATCTGATCATTGACTAGTCCTCCAATGATTCTTATGAGATTCATCGCGCCATCTCTTCTGAGATTTGATATTCATTTGCTCACCCTCCTGAGATTTTATCTCTGCATATCCTCATACTGTAACTTTGATTTTCATTTTCTAACTCTCTTGAGCTTTAATATCTTCATATCATCCAACTTTTTGGCATCAACCAGTATATGCTAACAGAATACGATTGATATCAATGACAATTCGTCATACCAACTTATCATCACATCAATGATATCGACTGTTGACATCAATGACATTATATCCAACAATATCCTCCTTTGTCATTAACAGAAACATTAAAACTTCATCCTAAATCTCCCCTTGAGATGTTGCATCTCTCCTTTGAAGTTATTCTCCCCCTTTGACATCAATGGAAATTGGTTGCCTCCCTTATGGTAAATCTATATTTGTCTGTATACTTCTGACCAGAATTTAAAAATGGATAACTCCTCCTATAATCATACTTTTCCTATCATAATGAACGACTCCTTATGACTTTGATTGTTGTCTTCCCCTGATTTGGTGCCAATTGATGCATTTTTTTTTTTTTGAGAGATTTAGGTTGGAAGAAGGATTACTCCCAACTTTTGCCTGATATATTCAAATACATCTATGCTCAAAGGTTTCTTGAAAATATCTGCACCTGTTCTTGTGTTGGAACATATTCCAATTTAATGTTGTTATTTTCAGCCTGATCTCTTAGATAGTGGTATTTTATGGGAATGTGTTTTGATTTGGAGTGTTGAACAGGGTTCTTGGAGAGACTTATTGCGCTTGTATTATCACAGTGGATAGTAGTAGGTTATTCAAATACTATTTTGATGTCTTGTAAGGTTTTTTTCATCCACTCCACTTGTGTGCAACATTCTACTAGTGCAATATAATCAACTTCATTGCTAGATAGTGAAATTGAGGACTGTTTCTTGCTTATTCAAGCTACCAATGATTCTCCAAAAAAGAATGCTCCTCCACTTGTATTTTTCCTGTCATCTACACTACCTGCCCAATTTGCATCTGAATAGGCTTTTAAAGTGAATGAATCCTTGATAGGGTACCACAAACCAAGATCTATGGTTCCTTTCAAATACCTAAAGATTATGTTTACATCTTGAACATGTCTCTCCTTTGGTGTTGCTTGGAATCTAGCCACCATCCCAACTACTTGCTAGACATGAGGTATGGAAGTTGTTACATAGATTAAACTCCCAATCGTTGATTTCTAGTGTTTTGACCTACAGCATTGGACTCATCTTCCTTGATTAGTTTGCATCCAACTTTCATAGGTGTATTAACAGGTTTGCAATCCTCTAACTGAAATTTTTTAGGCATATCTTTAACATAATTAGACTGATGTATAAAGACTCATCTTCTAGACTCTATTATTTGTAGTCATAGAAAGAAATTTAGTTCACCAAGCAAAGACATTTCAAATTCTTGTTGCATCCTCCTAGCAAAGTCCTTACTCATTTTTTCATCATCACTGCCAAATATAATATCATCAACATATACTTCAACAATAATCATGTTATTACCAACAATTTTACAATAAATATTGTTGTATGTTGATCCTCTTTTGAGGCCTTGTTTTTGTAAATAAGAATCTAGCCTTACATACCATGCTCTGGGTGCTTGTTTTAGCCCATAGAGTGCTTTCTTTAATTTACAGAAATAGTCTCCTTTGTTTAATTTGAATCCTTATGGTTGCTCAATATAGACTTATTCTTCTAAGTTTCCTTTGAGAAATGATGACTTGACATCCATTTGGTACACTTTAAAGTTTTTGTAGCTGGAGAAAGCTAAGAACATCTTAATTGCCTCTAATCTGGCCATAGGGGAAAAGGTTTATTCACAGTCTACTCCTTCAACCTGAGCATACCCTTTACATACTACTCTGGCTTTGTTCCTGATTACTTTCCCATTCTCATTCATTTTATTTTTATACACCCATTTAGTTCCAATGACATTTTTATTTTTTGGTTTTGGAACTAGTTCCCAAGTTTGTTTTTTTTTCAATTTGGTCTAATTATTCATTCATAGCATTGACCCAGTTATCATCTTTACATGCCTCTTTGATTGATCTAGGCTCAATTTGTGACAAAAGTGTTATTTCTGTTTGATACAACAATTGTCTTGTTCTCTGCACTCCATCACTCTTGTTTCCAATAATCAATTCTTCAAAATGATTCTTTTGAGTCATTCTTGAGGGTGTTTTTGTGTCTCTTATTGGGGATTCTTCTCTTATCTCTTATTCTTGAATATCTTATTCATCTCCACTAGTATCAATATCATCCTCTTCCCTTTCTTCTTTATTCTCTTCTTCTTCTGCTTATGTACCAACTGACTCATCATCATCTTCATCTTCACTGTCAAGTATAGTTTCTTGATTTTTGATTCTTATCATTTTTAGATCATCCACCTTGACATATGCACTCTCAAAAATCTTGTGTAGTCTAATATTGTATAATATGTATGCTTTATTGTTAGAATCATATCCAAGAAAAATACCTTCATCAGATCTGACATCAAATTTTCTAAGATTCTCATCAAGCCTTTTGATGTAGCACTTACTTCCAAAGACTTTGAAGTATTTTATTAATGGAGATATTCCAAACCATAGTTCATAAGGATTCTTATTACCATTAATCATGAGCTGACCTCTATTCAAAATATATACTTCTATGCTTACAACTACCCTCCAATATCCATCATAAAAATTTTCTTCATTGATCATAGTCTTTGCATCCTTTTGGACAAAGATCTCCGTTTTTTTTTTTAGAAGGAGTTGTAGTGTACCATTAAAATATGATTGAAATATTTCTGAGATGATCATCACTCAATTCTTCTTGATGTTATTATGTTGGAGATTCATCATCCACGTCACTATTATGTGCACCAAAATCTTCTTTATCCTTGTCTAAAGAATATTCCTTATTAGAAGTTTCACCCACCAAACTCCTATTATGAACTTCGTCAATTTCAAGAGCAATGTATTCATCATCTTTCTTGTTTGGTACTTCAGATTTTCTTTTCCATGTCTTATTTACTCTTCTTGTCATATTGTGTGAATCATTTCTTATTGACTATCGTTTTGAGTTCCAACAATCATGGGATTTGTGGCCATATCCACCACAACTGTAGCATCTCATAGTCTAACAATGTGTAGCAATATGCCCAACAAGATTGCAGTTCCAACATCTTATATTGTTGTTGAACCTACCAATTTGTTTTCTTCCATGATGCTTACAATCCAAGGCTTTATGACCATATTCATTACAAAAAAAACAATAACGATTAAAAACACTCTCATACTTCTTCTGATTCACCCATGAAGGTGTCTCTCTTCTAAAATTACTTTGAGTTGTATGAGTAGCTTCAGGATGTCTTCCTTGATCTGATCTTTTCAATATTGTAGTGTTTATTTCATTCTTTGAGCATGAAGGACCTGCATCATCCCTGCTTTCCATTTTTATAAATGAAAGACTTGCATCAGGCCTGTCTTCACCCTTTACAAATGAAGGACTTGCATCAAGTTTCTTAGGATTACTAATTTCTTCCTTGTTGTATCCAAGACTGGATTTGTCATTTGGTGATCTATGAATATCCAATATCTCATCTAAGACCATAGATTTATTCAAGAACTTGACTTGGGTGTTTGAATTCTCAACCTTCTTTCTAAGATTCAAAACTTCTTCTTCCAGCTTATGACATGATTCTTCCCTTTTTTTCAACTAGTTCCTCACTATCTCCTCTCTTCTTTTGGTTTCTTCAAGTTGGACCTTTAGATTGACATTGATTTCTCTTAGTTCTTTTAGATATGAAAGGATTCTTCTAATTTCATCATCTTCCTTCTTTTCTTCTTTTACTTGATTGATTTCATCCTTTAATTTCTCAATCTCCTCTTCTTTTTCTTCTAGCTGAATATCTTTCTCAGATATGATTTTTTCATTGTCTTTCAGCATTTTCTTTATTTCCAAGAAATGATTTTGACTCTTTTCAAGAAATTATTTAGTGTAGTCATGAAGAAAACTATAGTCTAAATAATCATGGTCATAGTGGTATTCATAAAGAGTCCAATCAACTTTTTGTTTGACCTTAGATAGTTCTTATTCTACTTCTTTCATGGGATAAATGCTAATAGAACATTCTTATATTGTATATAAATCTTCTTCTTTATTTGAAGGGGAGATTTTAATATCAACTTTATTGCAATCAGAAGATTGTGGAGAGTCTTTACCTTTATTGATGGTTGAGTCTTCTCTTTTGATTTGATACATTTTCATGGGAGGATGAGCAGATTCTTTGGAGGTATCATCAGAACACATGTCATATTCAACATCAATCTAAGTAATAGGACTTGAACCTTTAACCATGTGTACTTGTTCATATTCAAGGTGAAATCTGTTTGAAGAAATTCTTTATAGACTGAGAACTTTATCAAGGGCTTCAGTCCCTTTATTGACTTTTTCAACAGTCTTAAGTTGATCCTTTAGTTGTTTACACATTTGTTTATATTTTCTCAGATCATCCAGAGAACACTCAAGCTCGACTTCAAGATTGACTTTTGATTCAATGTTTGAGTATTCTTCAAAAGAATATTCATCATTAGAATTTTTGTAGACTGATCTTTGTTCTGATTGAAATGCTTTATTAGACTTTTCTTCTGAGTAGAGTTCTTTCATCTTGTCCCAAAGTTCCTTTGCGGAATTATATTCACCTATCTTCTCTTTGGCATCATCAGGTAGTCCATCAAGGATTGTATTCATTGCTACTAAGTTACTTTTGTTGGATTTCTTTTGAGTTGGATTCCTTACTCTGCTTGGTGGGAAGTAATTAATGATCACTGAATTACATACATCATGTCTGAATACCTTCAGATGACTTTCCATTCTTTTACTCCAAAATATGTATTCTTCTCCTCCAGGTATTGGAGTTCCACTCTCAGTGTAAATATTTTTTCCATCCATGTGTGCTTAATTTGATCTTCCTTTCAGTTTGTTAGATTGTTCTTAAAGGAACCTCGCTTTGATACCAATTGATGAAATATCCAACAATACTGAGAGGGGGGGGGGGTGAATCAGTATTACCTACTTTTTCTTATTAATTTCACCAATATTAAGCACACACATTAATTATTCAATTAAGAAATACTTGATGAACAACAAACCTTATGAACACAATATTTTATCGTGGAACCCAACAGGGAAAACCACCAATTCTTTTCTCATTAATAAATTATTCTTTTACAAAATTGTTTTCAAGATACAACTTGATGGAGAGACTTTCTCTGAGTTTATTCAGCTACAACTAAAGGGATGTTGTCACACCCCATTTACTAGCTACAACTGGAAGGAGGATATGACCCCCTATTTTATCAACTACCACTAAAAGGATGCTCTGACACTCTATTTACCAGCTACAACTGGAATGAGACTTTGACCCCCTGTTTAGTCAGCTTCAACTGACAAGGAAGCACCAAATCCCCTTGTTCACCAGCACCAACTGGTAGGAGGCTACAACCCCCTATTTAGTCAGCTACAACTGATAATGAATCACCTACTCCCCTGTAGGCTCCAACCTTCCCTTGCACCACCCAACCACCCTTATTTTCACAATGTAATTCAATATCTTCTTCTCTTCATTGAATTTGACTCATGCTACCATTAACACAAATCCTATCATATTTGACCTTTTGACTTCGAATTGTTTTCCCTTGCTCCATAGTTCCACCCTTTATGCAGGTTATAAAATTTATAACACTTTTACTATACTCTGTTCAAACAACCATAGCTACTATGAATTCTTCAAGTCTTCTTAGAATCATTAACTGTTTTACTTTATACTTGTCTGTTGAAACATTTGCTTGTATGGTATTTTGGTTATCTGCATTCAAACTTCATCATTTAATCTTCAATGAAACTGTTGTAGTCCAATAAATTTCTTCTATGTCAAATATTGTATTGCATAATTGTTGCTCTGTCTTCTTCTTTTCTTGATATTCAATAAGACATTGACGGGTCCATTAGAACCAACAGTTATTCTTCTTGAACTATGATTTTGTTTTGATCTTATTATCTGAACTATAGAGACACATTATTCTCAACACTCTTTCTCGTTTATATAATATTCAAAATGGTCTGAGAGTGATACACTGTGTCCCTTTGTTTTGAACCATCACACCTCTTCATTTAACTTAACCATAATCATTGTTTTATCATTTTTACTGTGAAGTATTTTCATAAATTGATCATAGGTATGGATCAATTTCATCCTTTTAACTCGATCCCGAATCTTTGTAATTTATTTATAGAAATTGAGTTCTGCAAAGGTGCTTCCTTCAAACCATTACATGTGACTGAGTGATACAAAACCACGGGCTTTATCAACCTTAGCGACGTATTATATTTTTCCTTTTAAATCTCTTATTCTATATCACCAATGGAAGTGACCAGATGCTAGGCCAAGCAAGTGCTTGAGCACTTATCAATTCAACGATCATGATTTAATGCCCTGATGAGATGGATGAAAGTTGGGACATCGAGAAATTTGGGATTTCAACTTTTCAGATTTTCAAATCAGATCGAACAATTTATTTCGTGGAACCATATCAATGGTCATATTTGATCCTTACACTCATCCTTTCACTGCTTAATCCGACGGCTAGGACTTAATCAAGCATTGATATGGATGGCCACCATTTACTTCATGACTTTGTGTGAGTGTGAGTGTGACATGTAGCCAGGGTAGTGGAGTGTGGTAGTGGAGCACGGAGGTGGTATGGATGAGTGGTTAGGTGTCTTATTTAGAGGGGGAGGGGGTAAGTTGTAAGTGGTAAGGAGTGAGGGGGGTCTGAGTTAATAGGAAGGCGACATGTTATGAGGACCCCGCTCAAGAAAAACCACCAACTCGGAACCCCCCCACCGTTAAAGGAAGAAAGGTCGGGGGGGGTCTGATATTCCCTATCAATCGTAGATCTGAGTGCCTGATTATCAGTCGCTGATATTAGTGCACGCTTTAACACAAAGCGCCAAAACTATCATGTCAGCACCGAACTTAGGATAAAATCATTTTATGGGTTTTTTCAATTTACCCTTTCTTCATTTTGTCACCAACCATAGATCTATTTGGCGAGTGATCATCGATGGTCGATGTGGATTGTGGAACCACAACTTGCGAGTGATTTAACTCATCACCCAAGCTCCATGTGCATATCAATGTTCTTGATATGATCTAATCATTGACTAGTCCTCCAACGATTCTTCTGAGATTCATCGTGCCATCTCTTCTAAGATTTGATATTCATTCACTCAACCTCCTAAGATTTTATCTGTGCATATCATCATACTGTAACTTTGATTTTCATTTCCTAACTCTCCTGATATTTAATATATGAAAATCATCCAACTGTTTGACATCAACCATTATATGCTAACAAAATATTGTTGATATCAATGACAATTCATAAGACCAACTTATCTTCACATAAATGATCTCGACTGTTGACATCAATGACAATATATTAATGACACTATATCCAACATAAAGATGGAAAATAATATATTGTAAGGGCTCATCAGAAGAAATTGAATCTATCTCTAATCAACTTAGAGAAATTGAAGAGAATTGTAAATGTGAGTAATAGATATTTACTAATGGTTGTAAAAACTAAAGACAATGTCGAAATTGATACTTTCAAAGGTTGTGATACAAAATTGAAAGATGATTTAGTTAGAATTTTTTTTGACTATGATGAGATATTTCAAGTTTTGAAAGGATTACCTCCAAAGAGACAAGTTGAACATGAGATACAGTTGCAGCAGGATGTTCCCCATCCTAACATTGGAATGTATAGGTCATCAAACCAAGTTCTTCTCCATGTGGGTCACCTATCATCCTGGTGCCAAAGAAAGATGGCACATGGCACATGTGCGTGGATTTTCAAGCCTTGAACAAGATCACGGTAAAAAATCGTTACCCTTTGCCTCACATTGATGATTTATTACATCAATTGAAACATGTGGTTTATTTTACTAAGTTAGACTTAAGAAGTGGTTACCATCAGATCAGGGTTGTTGAACATGATATATGGAAAACTACTTTTAAAACAAAATAGGGATTATTTGAATGGTTAGTGATTCCATTTGGGCTTACTAATGCACTTGCTACTTTTATGCGGGTAATGAATGATGTTTTCAGGACATTCATTGATGAGTTTGTAATAGTCTACTTAGATTATATTATTATTTTCAGTAGGACCAGGGAAGAGCATGTCCATCATGTTAGGCAGATACTTTCAGTGTTGCAGAGAGAGAAATTTTTTGTAAAGTTGTCAAAGTGTGAATTTGGAAAAACATCTCTTGTATATTTGGGTTACATTGTAGGGGGTGGCTTAAGATTGATCCCTCTAAATTTTAGGTCATTGTAAATTGGCCAAAGCCTATAAATGTAACTAAAGTAAGAAGCTTCATGGAGGTAACACAGTATTGGAGGAAGATTATTACAAACTTCTCTCTGATTGCAACACCTTTACATGCATTGACAAGTGTGAAAAGAGGATTCCAGTGGGGAGGAAGCCAACAAAAGGCTTTCAATAATTTGAAAGTAAAGATTAGTACAACTCCTATTATGGCATTTCCAGATCTCCAACAGTATTTTGAAATTGAAACCAATGCAAGTGACTATGACATGGGGGCAGTGCTAACGCAGCACCGAAATCCCATATGATATCAATCTAAGACCTTCACTACAACAGTGATTAACTATCCAACCTATGATAAAGAATTGTATGCTCTAGTACAAAGTGTTAAAAAGTGGAAACATTACTTAATGGGAAAAGAAACAATAATACATATTGATCATCAACCATTGTAGTATCTTCAATCACAAACTAAGCTACAACAATAAAGGCATTTTATATGGATGGGGTTTTTGTAGAAATTCCATTCAGTCATCAGATATAAAAAGGGAATTCATAATAAATTTGATGATATGTTATCTAGGCCTCCTAGTACAATTGCTACAATCCTTAAGCACAATTCAATTACTCATGAAAGTTACATTGAACATTATGTTGAGGACAAAGATTTTAAGGAATTCTATGCAACTTTAAGTCATGGTAAAAGAGAAGAAGAATTGAATTATCATATTAAAGACACAATTTTGTATCATTTGGGAAAATTATGTATTCCAGAAAGTGAAAGTGTCCATGTAATCAGGGAGGCACATACTTATCTTATAGCAGGAAATTTTGGTGTAGACAAAATAATTGCTCAGTTACAAAGATTTTGTTATTGGCCTCAAATGCATGAAAATTGTAAGTTTTAAACCTGTGAAGTAAAGCAATGCATATATATTCTTAAGCAATACAGAAATTAATCAATGGCTCATACACAGAGTACACGGAGATTTTATACCGGAAACCCTCAACCGGGAAAACCTTTCTTATTTTCATTATATCAAATTTCACCATTCGCCATACAATATATACAATGTTTTTAGGTATTTCATAGATACCAAAACCCTAATCCCTTAATCCGGGATTAATTTACAAATCCACTAAAAATAGCAAACTCCACTAAAAATAGCAAAAATTGCCCAAAAAAAATTATTTTGGGGCACTGCCCTGAATGCTGCACGTAACCAGGGGGGGGCATACCTTCTCCCCCCTGGGACCCCCCTAGGAAAGCGCTAGGCACACAGGGAAAAGCTCTAGGTGAAGGGATCGTTAGACACAGTTGTCGTATCTGATGCCCCCCCACACACACACATGCAAAGAATATAACACATACCCAACAAAAATGTGTCTAAGTATGTAAAGGGATGTACTATGTGTTAAATAAGCAAACCAAGTAACAGAAATCTAGGATTGTACACTCCACTTCATATTCCTTCTAGACCATGGGAAAGTGTATCTATGGATTTTGTGGGAGGATTTCCTATGTTTAGAAAAGGTCATGGTTACATGTATGTAATTGTGGATAGTTTCAGCAAGATATGTGTTCTAATTCCTTGTAAAAAGAAATTCACAGATGAACAAACAGATCAAATTTTCTTTGAGAATGTATGGGTTCATTTTGGGTTACCTACTTCTATTGTATCTGATCGAGATTCTAGGTTCCTGGGGAAATTTCGGTCAAGCTTGTGGGAACTTATGGACATGAGGTTAAAGAAGAGCACAACATTTCATCCATATACAGATGGGCAGACAGTGGTGGTGAAAATAATAGTAGTGCATCTACTTAGGGCATATTGCAACAAGCATTATAAGATTTGGTATAAATGTTTGTGTTATGTGCAACATGCATATAATCGAGCCAAACATTCTTCTACTCAGAGATCTCCATTTGAAACATGTTTGGGGTACTTGCCAAAATATCCTTTGGATTTTTTCCTTGGGAAAGACATTGCAGCAAAAGGACACAGTGATGTGGACAAGGCTACAAAGTTCATTGAATGGATCTAGTTGATTAATCAGGTGGTACGAGAACAGTTGGAGAAAATCCAAGCCAAGTACAAGGTGAGGCATGATATGCATCGAGTTGATCATCAATTCAAAGAAGGAGATCAAGTCTAGTTATACATCAGCAAGGAAAGTATGGAAGGAGAAGGTAAAAGGCTTAAACAAATTTTTTATGGTCCTTTCAAAAATTTAGACAAGATTGGTACTAATGCTTTACGGTTATAATTGCCTCCATATATGAAAATGTATTCAGTTGTAAATGTGGAAAACTTGAGATTGTATAAGCCTCCTATGATCGAGGATCAAGGAGAGAATGTTCAGATTTCTACCATAGAATATTTTTCTCCTGAATATATGAATGAGTTGCAGGAAAACACCATTTTGGAAAAAAGAGTTTGTACTTCTTGCAGGGGCGATGTGGAGTATCTTAGAGTGGGATTAAAGGGCACAAATCTAATTCAGTCCAAGTGGATGGAGACCAAAAATGTGAGGACACAGTATCCTCACTTATTTACCAACTGATACCAGAATTTTGGTGGTCCAAAAGCTTCCAAGTGGGGAGGAATGATCTAGGAGGATCCCCAGGTCTAGAAAATGCTCAAAGCTGAAAGTTCTCAAAATCAGATGAAACCAATTTCATTGCGATCGGCTCTCTGCACTTATTTCAGCCATATATTTACTTCCACAAATGGGCATTGTACGCAAGATTTGTCGTACTCTCATCGTTTTCCCAAATAGGTAAAAAAGTTAGCAGGTCAACTAGAAAGAAGTCAACGCTGACATCAGCATCATGACATGTGGTAGAGAAGCACCATGTTGACTGGGAAGGTGGTAGGTGTGATACAATCAGGTGTTGACAAGTGGCACATTCTAGGGAAAATTAAACAGTGCCATGTGGTCCAGTCATGGGCTACCACGTGGCACCCCACCATTCGTTGGTATGGTAAAAGGGGTTGTTGCACTCTGGGGGATTCGACCACATGACCTCTTGGAAGGGGGAAGTGATTTGGACTAGGCCGATACCATCGTGCCAACCATGGTTTTTGTTATACAAATCCCACCACATAATATTTAAAGGGGAAATTAATGTATAGCAGAGGCGAAAGGGGGTTGGGGCTAAGCCCCAGCCCGCAGAGTCATCTATTCCATATCACCATAGTTGTCGATTAGGGGGCGCTTCACTACACAGGGTGTAGGTGCCATGGATCTAGGCCTAACCATCAGAGTTTTGGTGTGCATGCGACTATGGGTAGTGACCTTGGTTAGGGGCACACCGTTAGGGCACGGTCATATTATATTATGCCATGTGACCTATGATTGCGGGCTAGGGGCTAGTGTGCAGCCCTTAGGGGCTAGTGCTTGGCCACATCAATGTCATATGACACTATTTTGAAGTGTGTGCCCAGGACCTTGGGGCTAAGTTTGATTTTGTTAAACAACTAGGTTATTTGCCTATAGTTTTGGCCCAAATTGGGCGTTTTTGGAGATTTCTTGGCCATTTGGAGGGGGATTTGATCCCAAAAAGAGACCATATCTTTGTGGAAAGTTGGGCTTCCTCAATTGAGATGAAAAACTCTATAAACCAGGCTTATTGATATTGAGAGGGTACTTTGTATGTAGTGAATGTAAAGAATAGTTGGAGTTTTTGCCCATTTCTCATGTTTTGAGGGGTATTTTTTCATGTTTTGAGAGGAGTTTGTTGAGGCATGTGTGTATCTGCACAAGGAGGTATTGTACAGTAGATTATAATCCTGTTTGTAACAGAAAGGATCCATTGTAAAGAGAACTTGAGCATTTGAATATCAATAAAGAGGTCCTCCATTTGGAAGCGGGCTCAGAGACGTAGCCACATATTGGTAAAATTTGTTATCAAGTTCTTGTTGTTTTTGTCTCTTTATTATTGTGGTTAACTTCTCTTATTTGTAGCATGGTTATTGATGGATGAAATATTTAATCATTCATGAGCATCTTGTTAATGTCAATTTGTTAATAAATCCTTCCATTTTTGGATCAGTACTCTAGAATGGATAAATATCTACAGCATGAAGGCTTCATAAAAGGAAGTGAAGAAAACAACCTCTACATCCAGAAACATCAAAGAAACCAAGGAATTTTTATTTCTCAAAACAAGTATATCATAGAAATGTTAAAGAGGTTCAGAATGGAAGATTGCAAACCAGTTACCACTCCTATGAAAACCAATTGCAAGTTGAGGAAAGATGATGATTCAAAGTCTACAGACTAGAGGAAATATAGGTCGATGATTGATAGCTTACTATATGTGACAACATCAATACGAGATGTAATGCAGGAAGTTGGATAGGTGGTGAGATTTCAAGAAACACCAAAGAAATCACATGTATTAGCAGTGAAGAGGTTTTTCAGATATCTCAAAGGAACATAAGAGTTTGCATTATGGTATCCAAAAGAAAAGGATCTATCATTTATTGCCTACACAGATTCATATTGGGAAAGTTGCATTGATGACCAACGAAGCACTAGTGGAGCAGCATTCCACTTGGGTGAGTGTTTAGTATCTTGTCTAAGCAAGAAAAAATCATCAATATCTTTATCTATAGTCAAGGAAGAGTATATTGCAGCAATAGGATGTTGTACATAGGTTCTATGAATGAAACAAATTTTGACAGACATATAGGTTGAGTATGATGAGCCCATTCCAATCTATTGTGATAATACAAGTTCCATCAGTATCTCAAAGAACCTAGTGATTCACTCCAAGACGAAGAACATTCCAATCAAGAATCACTTTCTACGGGAACAGGTTGCAGAGAGAACATCAGAGTTGATTATGTGGGCACAACAGAACAAGTGGCAGACATATTTACAAAACCTCTTCCATGAGAAGCCTTTGAGTATCTTCACTAGAGACTCGGAGTAATTTCTACTCCAAAATGAATGTTTTTGAATGATTATCTTATATGTATTAGACTTAAATGAGGAAGCACAATAAAGAGGACAGCTCAGGTTGGGGGATCAGGTTCAAGAACAATTCAGTCGGGGGAGTATCCCTAAGGACAGTTCATTTAGGGGGAGAAGACCCAGATGGAAAGATACATTGGCCATTGATGAAAAAGGGGAAGAGATTTATCAGATGCAAAGGTAAATGCTTGGAGAAAGAGCACAAAGGCATGGCTCCAGGGGGCGCATGAGTGATATGACTTTAGTATTGTATTAGAGTGTTTCCATCAATTCCAAAGGGGGATATTTTTCATTATTTGGGTTGGTTCTCATTGATTTCAACCCTTGAAGAAAGTCTAGTAGCGAATTATGATAGAACAAAGGTTTGGGTAATGGACCCAATTTTGTTTGATGTATAATGGTATGATTTTCAATATATTTGAAGGTAAGACTATTTTGAATGGATAGTACATGTCATTCCATTTCCGGTGGTATGTGGAACGTCACATAACTCCTCAGAGTTAGAGAGTTATGGCCATGTGAAGTTGGAGAACCCTCATGAGTCATCTAGAAGCCCCAAAAGGTCAAAGTAGTCAAAGTAGTTGCAAAGAAGAAATTATTTAAATAATAAAGTGAAGTGATGAGTGTACTATAATTCAAAGTGGATNGCCCTAAAATAAGGAAAGTGGTTTAAGAGATTTTAGAAGGTAAATAATAAAGTGAAGTGATGAGTGTACTATAATTCAAATTGGATACAAAATAAATTATTTAAATAATAAATGTAATGGAGAAATCACTAAGTGGACAAGTGGTTAGAAGTGGGTTAACATGGTTAAAAGGTGACCCCTTGAGGAAGCTACATGAAAGTATAAATAAGAGGAAAGGCTCTCTCATTTTAATCACACTTCAAAATATTGAATATATACAAGTGACTAAGGTAACCAAAGGATATCTAACCCAAATTTTAGAGGGAAGGTGAAGTAAATAAGGCCGAAGTTCAAGGGAGGATAAATTCTTTTGATGATGCTTTATAAGGTATGTTATTTATAGGTCATTTCACTATTTTCACAATAACATTTTTTCTAGAATTATTCAGACCGTGAAATTGGGAGGTCATTGAGGAAAAATATCCAAGTAGATGTGATAAACATTTCAGCTTGTGGGTCATTTTATTTTTGGAGTTACACTCTGTGGAAAATAGGGTTTGTGGCTAGTCCTGAAACTAGTCTAAAATAGGTGTTTTGGGTAAAAATGTCATAACTTATTCATAATAGATCCAAATTCAGTAAGAAAAAATGTATTATTTATATTACATTCTTCATTATTTTTTGTACCATTTTCATATTGATACGACAATTATTATGTGCGGTGAATGCTCTACAATTTCTCTCTCTAGAATAAGCCAGAATTCAACAAGATATGTCATTTTTGCTATAACTCATTTTCTGAGAGGTTCCAAGTAGTGAAACCTAGATAAATTGCATAAACAATAATGAATAATATTGTGTACTATTTTTTGATATTCATTCATTACAGGTACATAGTTATGATTATTTCAGGTTAGGGTTTTTGACTAATCCAAAATTAGTCATGTGAGACTAAAGTAAAGTTTGATGAAAATGCTAGTCTCTTGTTGTTAAAGTTAAGGAAGGTTTGTAGGTATGTTATCATATACACCAGGTCTATTACAGAGTTATAAATCAGATTTTGATGATGAAATTGATGATGGATTTTGGTTGAGGTACATGTTGGGTACATGGTTAAGACAAATAGTTGATGAGTTGGCACATACATGATATGTATAGTTGATGATGTTGGTACATCTTGATAAGTCATATTTTATGTGTATTTGATGCATGATTGGTACATATTTGGTGCATGGTTGCTGCACTCGTTGATGGTACAGGTTGGTGCATGGTTGATGCACTTGTTTATGGTACAGGTTGATCAGAGGTTGTTTGGATAGGTTATTGTGACGGGTTATTTGTACAGGTTTGGTGCATGATTGATGCATTTTTTTATGGTACAGATTGAGTTACAGGTTGATGTATGGTACATGTTGGCATGGGTTATCGGTACAGGTTGTTATAGGTTGATTGGTACAGGTTTACAGCAGTATATCTCACAATGATAGTGTGACAGTGGTTCCATCATTCTACTTCTACACCAGGGTAGTTGGATGGGGCAAGGACAGGTGGTTGTAGCCAGAGAACATAGCGGGTTTTAGTCTCCTTCTAGTTGTAGCCAAATAATTGGGGAGTTGGAGCTTCCCTCAGGTTGTAGCCTAAGAAACTAGGGGGTTTTAGCCTCCTTATAGTTGTAGCCAGAGAATTGGGGAGTTGGAGCTTCCTTCAGGTTGTAGCCTTAGAAAATAGAGGGTTGGAGCCTCATTCTAGTTGTATATGTAAATTGTATATGGAAAAAAAAGGAAGTTGGTGCTTCCAATGAATGTAATTCTTAAATACATATAATAAAAATAGTTCTGTGGTTTTCTCCCGCTTTGGGTTTCCAAGTAAAAACAATGGTGTACTATGTATG
>JASDQU010026672.1:0-29568 GCA_032191745.1 Picea mariana
TCAGGGCTTCTATTCCCCCACATGCATTGCCATTATTCATTCCCGACATACTAGCTTGTCGTGAGGTTGCTAGACAAACAATAATCGGTGGTATAAGAAAGGAGCTTAAGGGATACTCAAAAAAGGTATGGCCACCTTTTCCTGTTCATTTAAATTCATATTCTTTGTTAGATTTTGGGCATGCTAAAGATGAGGCAACAGCCCTGGAAGACCTAAAGTTGATCCTTATTGAATACAAGAAGCACGATCCGCAAAGGGTCGTGAGTAATCATTTGGCCAGTTGCGGACTCAAGAGATTTGAACATGAAAATTCACCCTCGGATGACATTTTCCAAGGCGCAAGATCTTATGCTGAGATTTTAGCTCAGATACAAACCTTGGCACCTGAAGAGAGGGTCGATGTTCTGAAATTCCAAGAACATCGATGCAGTTGTCTTCCCGCAGTATTACGGGGTGAGAATATGAGTACAATGGAGGTGAAACAAAAAGAAGTCGAAGGCTCCAAGGATGCAACTCCCGATCAAGAAAAACACCAGGATGAGGGAGAGAAAACTAAGAGTCCAAAAGCAGAGATAAAGACTCCCGACCCACCGAAGAAGTAGAGTCCGGTTACTACTCTGGGTCAATCAACGAAGCAAATCGGAGAGCCTATCACATCAGTTACTCCATTGCAGTCAACTCATGGAAATATTGATGCAGGGTGGATCTTCAATGAAGAGTTGAGGCCTATAAGGGTGGAAGAGCTCCCTCCTAATGAGTTCTTCTTTGATAAGAAGAGAAAGGCAGTGGTAAAGAGAGAATTCTATTAGGAAGGGGAGTCGACAGTTAAGAAATACAAAGTTATGATTGATCGGAAGGACAAGAAGAATGAACATCTCACCATGAAAATAGTTGGGACATTAGGGGCATATGCCACAATGAACCAATTTTCAGTCGGGGTTTTGAAAAACCAGCTGAAATGAAAAAATCGCCTCATCAAAACCCTGGAAGCCATACTAGCCACAACAGCAGAGGCTACCAAAGACCAGGCGAGTGTAGGAATAGAGAAAGCAAGGTTGGCCGATAAAAGTGAGATAGAGTTGCTCAAGACTAAGCTCGAACAAGCACAGTTGGTGATTCGGGATGGTCAGATGCAAGCGAGCCAACAAAAATATTTGATCAAATAGCTACAGGCTAGGGTGGAAATCGTCGAAAGTAAAGTGATAAATATCGGGATGTTCCAGTCCTAGGCGATGGAGATTTGGAGCAGAGTCTCTGCGGCCCAACAAAATTTACTCACCAAGGTAGAGGTGATTCGGGACAACTGCTTGTTGGTTAATCAAGTTTTGGAGAATTTAACTGCTAGAGAAAGGGAAGCTGGAGTAGCATGGGTCGCCTTCTAAGAGGCTGTGATAGCCACAAACAACAGGGATTCGGGAAGTACTCCTAGGTTCACCATTTCGGAACAGAATAGAGGAAACATTCTATTGAAAGAATGGGAGCACATCATCTCGGAAGGCAAGCTGCAAGCCAAGAGAGTAACGAAATCCTTAGAAGAGGATTTTAGTTCTATAGATGGTAATCTGCTAGGCATTGATAGTGGAGGTAATGTTGAGGCATTGATTCAAATGAATATGGCAAAAATCTCACTTGATTTAAATGAAAAAGAGGAAAGAGATTCAACCAAGATCTCACAAGTGACTACAACAGACATAGTCCAAATAGATAAATGTATGATTAAACCAAGTGTGCAATTATGCGCTATTGACATCATAGATAGACAGATGGAAGACACGTTTCCACAATTAGCTCGAGATTGTTACTCTTTTGAAGCCATTTGTTAAGCAGAACCATCAAGGATGATATCTCGGCTAGTTGAAATATGTGTCACCTACACCGAGCACGCGCGAGGACAAGCTTCTGGCACCAAATAAGGATAGAGAAGAAGAAATGGAGCGATTTCTCTCCTCCCTATCATAACTGAAAATTTTGCAACGATTGAGATTTCATCTTATTGTGAAACTGTATAAATATACCATAGAAAGAAAGAAAAGAGGTTGGACCTTTTTGTGTCGATTGTAACAGAGTTTTTACATTTTGAGAGTTAATACAAAGAAAAACTGAAGATTCTCAATTCCATCACGACTGTGTTATGAGTTTGTTTTCTGGTATCTCATATTTCGTCTCATTTCATATTCGTATCTGATGAATGCTTCGATGTAATTTAGTACAACCTCTACTATAGCGAATGAATTTTGGTTTTCTATATTGTTTACTGTTTTTCCTCTGTACCAGCTATCAGCGGGTATAAGACCAGTCAACGCTTTCAGAATTCTATATATATTTTATGCTTCATCGGGTTATTTCCTTACAGTTTTCTTCTTCTGTTTATACATGAGATTCTCCCTTGATAGGAGCCTTACTCAATAGACAGCTAAATGTTTTCTCCCACCTCATACATTTTATTAAAATATAACCTAGTTACGGGAAAGAGCCTTTGATTTTCACCCCATTTTTATTTATGAAACCGTAAACTCTCTTTTATACGACTGAATTGAGACAACACTTAATTTCCCCCTGAAGTTTTCTTATTTTACTGTTCCTCTGTGACTGCCCCTATACCAACACAACCCAATATCGAACCCGGATTATCAAATCAAACACACATTACATTAAACCTTTTTTATACTATTCTTAAAATAGCTACTACCCAGGTTGAACTCAAACGTTCATGGGCAACAATTGAACATGATATAAACATCCAGGAACAGTTGGAAGCTAGATAATGCCAACATAGAAATCTTCCCTAGTTTCCCTTGCCGAAGGTTGACGTTTCTCTCTTCTCTACCCTTTACCCACTTTCAGATTCCTAGACACTGTACTTCTAAGCCTTAAGTACAGACTCTAGAACAACAGATAGAATGAAAAGATCTCATGAAAAATACATAACTCAATAGAAGATACATATGATCTAGAGAAAAGTGAGGAAATCACTCAGGGAATCCAACCGGTGAAAGACAAGGCATGGATGTTATTTTTAGAGATCGAAATCCAGGGAGCAGAGGTTGAGCAAGTTGTCATCACTGCAGAACAATGCCTAGAAGGACCAGTAAATGACACAATGATCCTGGCATTCACCCAACAGGAGGCCACAACGAAGCAGCAGGTTGAAGAATCTCGAGGATTTCGAAGCAGAATTACGCAGACCAGAGTGACTCAGGATGAGTCACAAGTGAGTTTTAGGGGCCTGTTGGCCCTTGACCAAGTTTTTGGGTAACCTTGGTCATTTTTGACCTATTTTGGGACTTCGAAAGCTAGTCAAAGAAGGAGCGCCAAGCGAAGCAGAGATCACGGGATATTGATCCACTTTTGGTCCTCTTTTAGGGTTTTGGGTTAATGTAATGGGAAAGGGATGTCGGCCCGTGGGTTTACCCATGCTTAGGCCCACTTTTGTAATGTATAAATAGATACTTAGGAAATGTAAGAATGGTCGATGGATTAGTGCTAGTAGTTAGATCTGTGTGATCAGATGTGGATTGTAAATTCTCTGTGCATGATTGTAAGAGTCTTGTAGAGCTAAGTGCTAGTTGTTGTAAGAGGTTGTAGAAGGATTTGTGTTTGAGTACAAGGAAGAAGGATCTAGCGAGATGCGCGGATCTTCTATCCTGTGCGAAGTAAGGGTTTTGAGTGGCCTTGTGCTGTAACCAATTGAAGACACTAATAAAGAATAAGAGTTGGTGGGCATAGCCCCAGGGAGGGGGTGAACCACATAATTCTGTGTATTATGCTTAGTTCTTTGATTTGATTCTTTTATCTCTTCCATTGCTAAGTGATTTGATATATTTAGATAGATCTACTTAGGCTTTGTGCTTCTTAGATGTGTATGAATGTTAGATCTGATGTGTATGAAGATGCTTAGTGCTGATCTACTGGATCTGATCTATTTTACTATTGCTAAGTGCTGAAATATCTTACATCTAAGTGAATGATGTGATGCTCTGTGCTATCTACGAAGTATAAGAAGGGTTGATTATTCATGAATAATTGATGCTAAGTGCGCTATAAGGATAGAATCACAGATCTGTGTCCCATCTAAGGTTGCAGACACCTGAGTCTTTCAACCACCTCTGCCTCTACCTTGGGTGAGACTTCATCTGCTTCGCAGGTGTTGCCGAAGGGGCCGATAGTTAGGTCTTTGTTGGTGCACTCTTGAGTGTTGAAACCTGGGTCTTCCCCTGTGCCAACATTCAATATAATACAGTGGCATGTTTCTTTCCCATAAAATTATTCTCATTTTATTACATGACTACTTGATCACAAGTTTAAGTTTTCATTGAATCTATTATAGTTTCTTTCACTTTGGTTGGTTTGTGTCATTGTAGATCTGGTTTCACAAGAGCACCAGAGCGAAGCGGGAACAAAAAATATATAAGGAAGTGATCTCAAAGGTAAGTCATCAATTCCTTCTTTGACACTTAGATCAATGATTGTAACTTAGGGAAAGCGTCATCTCTTGTCTTGTTTTGTTCTAGATTCAGGTGGATCTAGGGAGATTAGTTTATGTCCGCATTTACCGATTTATCCTATAACACCAGCCAAGTGGGTAATCCTTAATAGGATCAAAAATCAATCCTTACGATTTTGTTGCAAAAATCAGAATAATCAACAAAGTATTTTGGGTTTTTAGATGTCAAGATTGGGAATTCTGGAGAAATTAGTCTTTGGGTTGTGGATTCTAGACAACAGATAGAACTTGAAAGCATATGGAGAAGATGTGATAAACCTCTTAGAAGAAAGTATTATCAGTCATGGATAGGTCAAAAATATTTATGGCAGCCAAGTGAAATGTACAAAGGAGGCAAAATGGCACATCCATCAATTTGTTGTTGTCATACAATCCATGAAACGTGAAAGATGACCAGTTGTACCCAACGAGGAAATTAATGATAAAATTGCCAGTCATTTGTTATTTTTCATTTTCTCAAGTTCCAAGTCTGCAATGATGGAGTGCTTACATGGTGAGAACTCGGGTTCAAACAACACTGGGAAATATAAAATGAAAACAATCATGACTGGTCATCAATCCCAAAAATCATCAAGATACCAAATTAAATTGTGTTGTTATTATCATACCAATGACAATCTGGGTTAAGAGGCTGGAAGGGATGCTCATCATTTCTATTGCTCTCAAGTTCATTCCTTATATTTTCAAATGGCCAAATTACCAAGCTATTTCACGTGTTATTTAAGTTCCAAATTCTGAAATATGAAAAGACAAGGAATGAACATGAGAACAACATTGTCCATCTGTCCTCTCTCCACAAGTGATTGACGATTGGCAACAATTTTAGAGTGCCTACATACATCTCTTGAATGCCTCCATATTCCCCTACAAACTGAAAACCATTCAAAAACATGTCGCATCAATATGTTAATTGTTGAGGTATAATATGAATTCTCAAAACCACCATGAATCCCTCTGCAATGTATGAATGTGGTTTTGACTTGTTTCGAATTCATATTATGATGTGAAAAGGGGAATCACCTTATAGTGATTTGCAATTAATAACCAAGGTTTGAAATAAAAGTAAGGTTGTAATCCCTTATACTTTATACAATGTAAAACCTTATCAAAATGATTAATAACATTTCCAATGATATTGTGGTGTTGATAATCTTAAGAAGACTAGAGATGTCTCACTCGTGCCCATTGGAAGCACTATAAGTATTGACTTTTAACCTTGCTCGTGGTTGCGATTGAAAATTTTACTTGTTAAGACTATTCATAGTTTTCTTCTCTTACTAATGAAACTTCTACCTCTTGATCATTAGAATGACTATGAGTGCAATCCATGAGTTTGGATGTCTCCATTTCTAATAGCTTCAACATTCAATTCTTTGTCATAATGCAAATGCTCTTGAAATACCTCCTTAGACATATAATCCTGCACATTGCCATCTAGAACCTTGTAGACAAGGAGAAATAAAAAGGATGCTTACATTGAGGGCATCAATAATAATTTTTGTAAGATGTCCATAGAAAAATGCATGTTACTCCATAAGAATGCTCACAACCTTTGACCTGAGCTATTTCTATTTTTTGTGAATATGGCATGCAATATGAAATTATGGACTATTTGAAAGATGACATTGTAGGCTCCAATAGATAAAAATTGTAGCTAGTCACTCCTGAAGTAATGATTTGACAACAGAGAATTACTATTCTAGCGCTCCAATTATCCTATGTTGTATTCCCAACTAAACCATGACTCGAGCACTTCTCTTATATTAATAACTTATTGTGCAAGTTTGAAACTGGAGTTTAATTCCTTGTAGTTTGGTTGACTGACAGAAACATAAATCTGCCCAGGCTAGAATAACATGCACACTACCGGAGTGCAAGTTTAAAATTGGATTTTAATTCCTTTCAGTTTGGTTGATTGACAGAAACAAAAATCTGCCCAGGCTAAATAACATACCCACTACAAGAGTGCAAGTTTGAAATTGGAATTTAGTTCATTATAAGTTTGAAATTGAACTTTAATTCCTTGCAGTTTGGTTGATTAACAAAAACATAAATCCACCCAGGCTAAATAACAGACCCACTACAGGAGTGCAAGTTTGAAATTGAAATTTAACTCCTTGTAGTTCGGTTGACTGACAGAAACATAAATTCTCCTAGGATAAATAACAGACCCACTATAGGATTGGGAAAATTATTGTTGAGAAAATGCATATAAAATGATAATAATATTACCAAAATTCACAAGTTCAAGAAAAGAAATACGATTTTTACCCAAGAGATAGGAAATGGAAGAGCTTGTTTGCAATAAATAAGAGGAGGCCTAGCGGTTTGCATAAATGAGAGGGTTGTGGTTAAAATTCGACGATTTCACTAATAACCTCCAATCCTACAAATAAAATACCCAGTAAATCCCACAGGAATCCCTAATGTCAATTAGGGAAATAAAACTTATACTACATGTTTATCTCCAGTCAAAATGAATGCCATACCCATTGATTTGAACATTGATCAAATTCAAAATTGTTGAAATCAAAAAATTCTGATAAATTAGATACCATCTACCTTGTAATACGACAAATATATGAATTTTGTTGTTGAAATGATAAGAAACCCTCTTGAGAGACGAATTGGGTTTCATCCCTGGGTGGTCAGGAAGTCGAATACCGTGGACTCATCCCTTTAAGAATGGGAACGATTGATATCGATTCATTTTTTAAGATTAAGAGGAAAATATAACGAGGGGAAGGAAGATTCAGACTGACCTACATCCATTTCGTAGTGTGCTTATCTGGTTTTGTCGAAGAAATTACAAGGAGAAGGAGGATTTAGACAGATCTGCATCTGCTTTGCATTGTTCTTGTTGATTACATTAAGCCTCCCAGATTTCTGATGGCGAAGAACAAGGAAATTAGGGAAGAAAACCTTCCCGCCATAGCCATGGTTTAAAAAAAGGATTATTCAATTACCTAGATTATTTGTTCACCTTCACCTTGAGAGTTGCTTAAGGTGAATGAATAAAATTGGACCGAAGGCAATGTACCCCTTGAGATTTGATTTATAACTTTAATATGGATTTTAAGATTTGATTTATCACTTTAATATATGTGTTGTGAAATAAAATTTTAGAATTTTAATTGCTTTTATGATATGTTTTGATGAAGAAGACAAAGGTTATTGGTTTTGAGTGTAACTTAAAATTGTCTTTAAATTATTAAGGGTCTGTGTTTTTTTAACATAAAGATATAGGTTAATGGTGAGTGACATTTAACAAAAATCAAAGTTTGTCTCGTTATAAACCAGTGAGTTATTTCATGTGAACCCTATTTTATTAAAGTTTGTGAATGTAGGAAGCATGGAATGACTCCCCCATACTAAGAGCAGTTACAGTTCCCAAACCTAGATTATTCCATGCATGATTGGAGTAGGATTAAACAATGTCGAGGAGATATGTCTACCTAAAGAAGACCACAATCTATATCTATGCCCATCAAAAGGGTTCCAAGAAGTTTAAAGTGAAAAGAATGCTTCCATACCATGAGGAGAATTGTTTCAGATTAGGGATGGTATGCACATAGCACTATCCTCCAACACAACCTTTTATGAAAATATTTGAAACATGTCAAAGAAAACACCCTAACGGTAGATTTCAATCAAAATCTTCACTTTGAGTGAAGGATTTTTTTAGTCGAGAAGTAGTGTACATTGTTCTCCCTTTGGCTACTAGAAGCTAAAAGAAATATTTTATCTAAATAGTTTTTCATGAGTCATGCCTATCATTAATTTATCCTACATTCAAGGATGTTTTTCAAGTCTCCATCACCTAGATCCCTTTGAAGATTCTATGGCTCTCAATAGTGACTAGATCATCTATATTTAAGGGTGGGAACTCTTAGGTGGTTATAGTAAAAAAGGCCATGCTAACACCTATGATAAATATTCAATCACCCCTAATAAGAGATCTGGTGGATTGTCTATAAAATAAAAGCATTGGTTTTTTAGTTCAATGTCCATTGGCCCTCTACTAATGAATTGATCGAGTGGATAAAAAACATATGGAACATCATGCCCGAGGTTAGATTATTTGAGAGAGGTGTTTTTTCATCTCTCTTCTCTGGTGAATATGAGAAGTAAATGATTTTAAAATAAGGGCCTTGGTTTTGGATTAGAATAGGGATTTTAGTCTCCCCTTGGACCCTCAATTTCAAATCGAGAACAATATTAGTTTTTTCAACCCTGGATGGTAGAGGTTGTATGTTGTCATCATGCTGCCACCTATGGTCTTAGCTTTTCTCCACATCATCAACCACCCACAAAAATGATAAACTTGAACCCGTTGATTCCAGGTACCAATTGGTAGTGTCATTCAATAGCGAGTTTTTGTAGTGCCCTTGAAAAATGCTCTTCACATTTCGTAGTACATATCCAAAACATGCCTACATAATTGGTAGCATCGAGCTTGTGTATCTCTGTGTGCAATTTGGTAGCGTTGTCACTAATCTGGTTTGTTCAGAATTGGTAGCATCCCTCATCAAAACGAATTTAGTAGCACCACTGTAATGTATCCCTACGAATTTGGTAGCTCCATCGTTACACAACTTAGGATATTTGGTAGCATTCCTGTGTACTTTGGCTACGATATTTTGCAACACTTTAGGTAGCAAAATGGAAGGCCATGCTATATAGACGAATCTGCAGTGCCATGACACTATGAAACATATGTGCTCTTCTATATGATGAGACTAATCAAGAACCTTAAGCTAATAGGTTAGAAGCCTGTATATGCCTATGTAGGTGGCAAAAAATTAAACATCCTTGATTACTTACTCTTGCAAAAACAAACCATTCTAAAAAATGGAGCTTATATCCTCCCAATAATTTCATCAACCTAGCACTCCTTCTTGTGGAAGGAGGGATTCCTTCTAACATAGAAACATGTTTTTCTTTTGCAGGGGTGGTCTTCTTGACTGTAAGTGTGCTTTTATTCACTATTGGTTCCTCTCTTTCAATGGAAGCTTCAACCAGCACATTCAAATTCCTCTGAGCCACTTCATCCTTGAAGTGTTGTAGTTATTCCTTGAGTTTTCTATTCTGAGACTGAAAGCCTTTGTTTTTCCTATAGAGGTTCTTGAGTTGCTTATGGAGAGGAAGGGTTCTTCTTGCTGCAAATATTTCCAAATCAAGGGTGTTGTTGTACATATTCATAAGATCCTTCATCTTAATTCTTTCAGATAAACCTTATGTCTTTAAGCGAGCAACCTCCTTCCTAGCCTCCCCGAGTTGTCTAATCAATATTTTGAAGGTGTGATTGCTAGGTGGAGTGTTGATGTTAATCACCTCAACATGCTTCTTCATGGCTTCACCTTCATCTTTCTGCTACACAAGAGATTTTCCTCACATTCATTTGAGAGGTACAATCCTCTTATATTGTGGTTATTTAGGCACATAGAAAGGAAACTCTACCCACAGGCCTATGGGTAGAGTTGTAGTTGCTACAACTCTTCTCACATCCATGTGGGAAGAGTTGCATTTCTATGTGACTAAATGACCACAATATAAGAGGATTGTTCCATAATACATTTGTTGAATGAAGGGGGGGATCAAAGAAATTATAGTGAATAATTGATTTGAAAGGAAACAATTCTCCCCTGGGCATTGAGAAAAAGATTGAATCTAACATGTTCTACTTGGATTAGTTTAGTATGACAAATATTTAAGCTCATTGTTTCATAGTTTGAAACCTTCCACCTATTATTCACATTATTTAAATATATCATCTTTTAATTTTTCATCATTGTATTTTATGAATCTACCATTTTCTTTGATGACGAATGAACCACTTACTCCAAAAATATTAATTTAAATATTTAACACAATTAAAACCAAGCAACCATACAACATATTCATCTACAAAAACCTTCATTCCTATAAAATTTACTTACATTCAATGTGTGATTACCCTAATTTATTGATAACTCCTTCCTAATGGCAACAAGAACATGGATCTCTTATCCCAATACCCATACCACGGTAAATGTACAAGGATGTGTATGTTGATAGATGATGGGAATTTGAGTCTCTCATCCAGATATCCATCCCTTGGAAGTGTACAAGGATGTGGATGCTACCTCATAATAGGATCAATGCTTATAGGAGTACAAAGGAAGCCACATTACTCGATCCATTGTCTCATTAATATTTTATTAGTCCAAGTGCAAGTATTTTATTATTGAAAGTTGAAATTTTTCCCGTCCTTCAAGTTTTTCTCCGTATAACTCACAAAGTGACATGGATTAACTATGTTATTTATTTCCAAAAAAAAGTATTCATTGAAAAATAAGAATGTGAAATAGCTTTTGAATATTTTGATAAACTCATTGACAAATGACAACATTAGATTTGACAGTGTAGTTTGTCCAGAGTTGACATTGACTCAAATAAATAGTAAAGATAATGTAACCATGTGATCTACACACATGTGAAGATAAAGTAACCATGTGATCTACAGACAGAGTTGTAGCTGCTACAACTCTGCCCACGGGCCTGTGGGAAGAGATACCTTTCTGTGTGCCTAAATTTCCACTAGATAAGAGGATTGTGCCTCTCTAATGAGTGTGACACATCAAGATGCCTCAAACTCATTAGAGAATAAAATATATTTAATTTTTTTTTTTAAGTTTCATGGGAGAATTGTTTCCTTTCAAATTAATTATTCACTATAATTTCTTTGATCCCCCCTTCATTCAACAAATGTATTATGGCCCAATGATACAAGAGAGTTTATAATGATACCTTTATAACAAAAAATTGGTGAATATATACATTCAAAGTATTTAATTAAGCGATTTTCTAATTCCTTTTTCAAAAAACTCAATGTAGCTAAAGTTCTAAAATTCTAGATCCATTGAATATTTCCAAATTTAATGAAATATATATTTTTCTAATTTTTCTAAAGGCATGGGGTTAAGGTATGGGATGGTTTCGATACTTAAGTATGTTTGATGTCACCGCATAATACTTAAGGAGGGTTTGATTATTGAAGTACTAAGTCGAGTTGATGTCACAGAAGCTTCAATTCACCCACCAATGTCATCTTGCACCGACCCCGCATAGTGAGCAGTGAACGAGGCCAACATTGAAATTTATTCAAAACGTGCATGTATGCATCTAAATTAGACATGGTTAGAGTAGACACATACCTTGACGGTATGGGAGGGTTTCAAGACTCAAGGATGTCTGATGTCCCAACCAAATAATCTTTGAGATCGTCCATTTTTGCAACAACGTTCATAATGGACGTCTCATTGTCAAATGTTGTTGTTTCCATCTATAGAATGTTTGTTGGAACTCTCTTGAAATGTCATGGAACTTCCAATTCAACCACCAAAAATGTCATGCACTGACCCCACATAGTGAGCAGTGAATGGGGCCAACGTTGAAATTTCTTCAATCTGTGTCTGTATGCATCGAAATTTTACATGGTTAGACTAGACACATGTCGTGACGATATGGGAGGGTTTCAAGTATCAAGGATGTATGATGTCATAGAGAAACATTATGAAAAAATTTCAACATTGGCCCCATTCACAGGTCACCATTGTCCATCATGTATTCTAGCCCTAATACAATGTCTTTTAATAATTGTTTCCTTTAAAATTCGATCGATCAGAAAATTAAAATGAAACGAGGATGAGATGAGACGATATATAGAGTGGGTCTATGAGTGATATTTGAGTATAAGGGAAAATATCTCTTCCATGCCATAGTCCAATCCATTGATTGCTTTATGGTAAACCTAGTGGAGTATTGCCTTAGCTCTTAAATAATTAATAAGCAACTATTTCATGGGCATGGGGTTAAAAGTTTTTTAATTTTCCTTGCCTCTATGCTTATCTACAACCATCTATCTATCTTCCAAGGTTTGCTATTTTGTCATTGTTGCATTAGTTTTGGTCATTTCTAAATTTGGATTATTGAGTAACTAAGGGGAATATAGTGTGGGGGTTATGTGAATAATGGTGAAAATGATCACAAGAGAATTTCCATTAGGTATGAGAATGCATGAATGACTCACACTTATTGAAAATGTTTAAACTCCCTACTGATGTTGGGATTTCTTTAATGTTGGAGGATATCAAAGATGTGTCATTGCGACTAAGTGGACATATGTTGGTGAGAATGATGTCATCATCTCATCATATTCACTCACATATTCTTCAGAGTATGATGTTATCAACTCATGATTTTTATTACTTCTTTCATTCACCCACCACAAATGTCATCTTGCACCGACCCCGCATAGTGAGCAGTGAATGGGGACAGCGTTGAAATTTCTTCAAACTATGCATGTATGCATCGAAATTCGACATGGTTAGACTAGACACATGGATTGACGGTATGGGATGGTTTCAATACTCAAGGATGTATGATGTCCCCACATAATCTTTGAGATCATCCACATTTGCATCAATGTTCATCATGTTGTACCTATCATTGTCATCATTCGTCATTCCCTTCCATAGAATCGTTGTCGGAACTATATTGAAATCTGTCATGGAACTTCAAATACACCCATCACAAATTTCTTCCACTGACCCTGCACAGTGAGTAGTGAATGGGGACAACATTGAAATGTTTTCAATATGTGCCTGTATGCATCGAAATTTGACATGGTTAAACTAGATAGTTTCCATGAAGGTATGGGAGGGTTTCAATACTTAAGGATGTTTGATGTCCTCGCATAATATTTGAGATCATCCATGTTTGCATCAATGTTCAATATAATGGATGTCTTGTAGTAAGAATAGTGAATGGGGCCTTCCTTGAAGGTGAATGAGCATAGTGAACTTTCTTCCACCGACCCCGCATAGTGAGCAATGAATGGGGCCAACGTTGAAATTTCTTCAAACTGTGCATGTATGCATCGAAATTCAACATTGTTAGACTAGAAACATGCCTTGATGATATGGGAGGGTTTCAAGACTCAAGGAATATGTCTGATGTCCCGACCACATAATCTTTGACATCGTCCATGTTTGCAACAATGTTCATAATGGGTCATTTCATATTTGTCAAATGTTGTTGTTTCCATCCGTAGAATCTTTGTTGGAACTCTCTTGAAATGTAATGGAACTTCCAATTCAACCACCAAAAATATCATGCACCGACCCTGCATAGTAAGCACTGAATGGGGCCAACGTTGAAATTTCTTCAATATGTGCCTGTATGCATCGAAATTTGACATGGTTAGACTAGACACGTGCCTTGATGATATGGGAGGGTTTCAAGACTCAAGGATGTTTGATGTCCCGACCACATAATATTTGAGATAGTCCATGTTTGCAACAACGTTCATAATGGGGTGTCTCATATTTGTCAAATGTCCTTGTTTCCATTTGTAGAATCTTTGTTGGAACTCTCTTGAAATGTCATGGAGCTTCCAATTCAACCACCACAGATGTCATGCACCAACCCCGCATAATGAGAACTAGTGAATGGGGCCAACATTGAAATTTCTTCAATATGTTCTTGTATGCTTCGAAATTTGACATGGTTAGACTAGACACATGCCTTGACTGTATGAGAGGGTTTCAAGACTCAAGGATGTATGATGTCCTGACCACATAATCTTCGAGATCATCCATGTTTGCAACAACGTTCATAATGGGCGTCTCATTGTCAAATGTCGTTGTTTCCATCTGTAGAATATTTGTTGGAGCTCTCTTGAAATTTCATGGAACTTCCAATTCAACCACTAAAAATGTCATGCACTGACCTCGCATAGTGAGCAACAAATGGGGCCAATGTTGAAATTTCTTGAATATGTGCCTATATGCATTGAAATTTGACATGGTTAGACTAGACACATGCCTTGATGGTATGGGAGGGTTTCAAGACTCAAGGATGTATGATGTCATACAAAAACATTTTGAAAAAATTTCAACGTTGGCCCCATTCACAGGTCACCGTTGCCCATCATGTACTCTAGCCCTAGTACAATGTCTTTTAATAGTTGTTTCCTTTAAAATTTGAATGATCAAAAAATTAAAATGAAATGAGAAGATCCCTAGTACAATGTATATTAATAGTTGCACTCTAGCCGAGAAGACTCGCAAACCCTTTTTGAAGTGTCATTATTATAGAAAAATTGTCGCAACATCCGTAAAATGAAACATATTTATATATTTTATAACGTCGCAATTTCGACGATCATTGACTAAATCAAATTTGACTTGGTCAAAATAATAGGTGACAGTTGGAGGGGGAAATCCTAGTTTCCACAACATCGCAACTGCGACAACCATCTTCACAAACGTGGCAAGAGAGACGACTATGTCACAAACATGGAAAGAGAGACGACTATGTGGAAAACATGGAAAGAGATATGATAATGTGGAAAGAGAGATGACAATGTGGCAAGAGAGAAGTCAACCTGGCAATAGCGACATTATCGGGCAATATGGAAAAAAAAAAAAATCCTCTATTTTTTGACAGTATGGCCAATTTTGTCCATAATGTTGCAAACAGAACGTCGCAATTTTTACAATATGCACTAGTGATCATTAGTTGTAATATCAATTAAAATGCATGTATCATAAAATTCAAATCCACAAAACTTGTTCAAAATGTCCTAGCATATCTTTATGCATTTCATCACATTATCCTCAAGGGTTTCCATGATTGCAATACATATAGTTCTCAATTGTTTCTGCAGTAATACAATCATCATCACTATGGTGTCAAAAAATTTACCTTCATTAGTAAATCAACTTTCTCATTCCAGAGGAAACATCACACATAGGAAGAAAGGAGTTAGGGGATCTCCCCTTCTTCCAATTCTTTCTACAACACCTAGGACTTTTCAGCCCAGCTGAGTTATCTCTAAGGGCCTCATTTCCTTTTCTTAACATGGCTCCAACCAAGCCTCATATATATATAAGCTTGTAGCTCACTGCTCGGTTTCTCAGCAGTTATTAAGGTTGTGACTCTGACCTCCTGACAAAGTTTTCACACAGTTCTTCGATAGGGAACTCCCCTAGCATGCAACTTCCTTATTGCACATCCATCACTATCTGTGATGGACTTGGCCTTGAGTTAACTTTAGTTGTTTACCAAATATTCCATAAGGAATATAAGCATGCATCTTTGTCATATACCCAAATTATGTATCCATGCATATTCTGGTTTTGTCAACATACATCCATGATGTACTTAACCATATTCATAATCCTAATCCTGCATGTAGCTATCATAGGTATGTTTCACAACCCACATACATATTTACTTTTAAGATCAGTCAACTCAGGATTGTTCACAATACTTCTCATGTGATCCTCAAAGGCATAATCATTTTCCTCTTATCATGAAAATGGATCATCTTTGCTCATTTACCCTTTTATCTAATTATATTGGTATTCCCTGAGGAAATGGAATACATTCCCCTCAAGTTGTTATTTGGAACAAAAATTTCATGACTCTTCATAATGGAGTCAGACATGCATCCATAGTATTCATTTTATCTAGACAAGATCAATTCTTGCTTTATATTTCACTCATCAGGGAAACCATATCGTGCCTATAACTATACTCTTACATCATACATGTGCATCACTTGCAGATTTAATATCATTCATACCTAACTGGTATTAATATCAAGCTTCATATTAAGAAGCTCAAAAATGCTTTAAACCCATGCATTCAATCACAATTAAAAAAACCTAAGTATTCATCATGCTAGATTATTTCTTGCGCCTTTTTCATGTCATTCACACACATGGACATATCAAGATTCTATATCATTTTCCCAAGGATCTTCCAATCATCCTTATGATCATGTATACACATTCGTGTATATGTAGGTGCATCTCTTGCACCTTTTTACCTCATGCATTCACTTGATAGTTAAATTTCATCATTAGTTTCCTTTAGTTTGATAATTTAGTCACTTACAGGACTAATCTCACAGTCATATCTCATATTTATGTTTCCTTATTCTCATGGAAACAACCAACCATGGTCACTTTCCTCTTTATGCGAAAAAATCTAGCAAGAAAACCTTCTTGCCTCAGCATCCATGGGGTTTTACCCATCTCACTTTTTCCTCTTTGTGTGACTCATGTATGATCCCAAGCAGCCCAACTATTGTAACCATGCTCTGATACTAATTTGTAACACACTCACGACGGGGCATAAAATTTTCGTTCACCTTAAATAATCAAAACCTCCACCCATGGTCTCTAATTTGGAAATTAGGGGCGTAGCCCCTTTTTCTTCAACGACCATCGCATATGACCACGGGCTATTACCAAATGCCAAGGCCACATGCGCCTATTCCGATGCTTTAGAACTTGGGGCTTTGGGAGTTTTTGATTCATCACACACCAATTCCTATGAACTCTCAAGTGGAAAAGTTCCAAACTGGTACGAAGGGATCAATGGTCCCTACTCTCCCTCAATATCAATGACCCTCAATGACTTCGAGCCTCCGAGCTTTGGCAGAATTTGAAACACCTTCTCGCAAGACCTCCGGAGTACTAGTCCTCCGAAGTGGGAGATCTGTTGACACCTGTTCTCAGCTGTCGGACGGTTCAGATGAACTTCATCTCTCCAACCTTCAGGAGTTCTTGTACAACACATCCCCTTTTATCCCGGAGTGACTTCCTCCGAAATGGAATATCTTCTGCCACTTGTCCCTTCCAATGGACGACTGGGATGACTTTGGGACTCCGGCCTTCAAAAATCCGTGTGCCTTCATACTTCAGTCCTCCCGGAGTGACTTCTCTTCGGAGTGTAGGATCTGATGACACATGTCTCTTTGGCTTGGGCAGCTCAGATCTACTTTGGTTCTTTGGCTCTTTGGGGGTTTTGGCATTACTAATCCTCTATTCTCCCAAAGTAGTTAATTATAGACTAACTACTTCTTAGATATAACGGTCAGGATGGCTCCTAGGCATCCTCAGATATAAGGCCTAGATTAACTTCGAGACTTCGGGACTTTGGGTATTTTACCTCCCTTATGACGAAATCACTCAATTCACCAAACTCGTGAAGTTCGAAGGACTCAAGGGGTTAACTCCCATGTTCTTTCCCATATCCAACAGTCACAATAGACCTTGGCTCTTCCCAAAAAGATCTCATTCATTCGTATTCCATATGAAGGAACCTTCCCTTTCGATACTTCAATATCGCTATCCTTCCTGATATTTTTTAGCTCTGAAAGGCTTAAGAGCTTTGCACTCTTTCTACTGAACTTATAACTTGGAACAATTTTTCCGTGCACCCCTTGTGCTCATTCATCAACTCTATAACTTAAGTGGTTCTCGGCCTCTACCTGCCTTGTAGAGAGCCTGTGCCTACATGCACTACCTCTCATGAGCTTAGCAAATTCCTTCCTCTAGGAGACTCAGAATGACTGGGAGTGTTGATATGCATATGTGAAACTATGCCCAAGGTCGACGAACTCACAGTTCATTTCTCTAACTAAGCCACCACAGGGATCAAGAATTTACGAGTACAAGTCATGTCCGGACCATATAATTTATTACTTGCCTAATTATAAAATCAAGAAGAAATAAAATGAATATAGTATAACCATTAAGCAATCATGCACATCCCTGAAAACATTCTTAATATATCTAATTTTATTACACAGTTACAGCTCAATTACACAGGGTAGCGGAATACTTATCTATTACAAGTTGCATCCTACTAACTAACTGTGGGCGTGTTCCCTTCCACCCAACCATAGGCTCAGAGGCATTCATTCTTAGCACTCTAGACACCCCCGTGCCAATCCATGATATCACTAGGGAATTTATGTCGTCCCTCAGAGAGACTCTCTCTGTCACAATGACCCCGCGAGGTTTATCATATGCTTCCTCCACATCAAGCTCACGTACGAGTTCTTCAGGTCGTGTTCTATACACTTCCTTTTTGGTTCACACATCTCCTTCTGAGATTGCGCTCTCGTATGGTGTCTCTTCTCTTACCATCCCCCTGTATGTATCTTACCTTCCTTCTTTAGGAAGGTTTTTTCGACCTATCTTGTTCCTTATGTTAGAAGGAATCTTGGGTCTATAGGTCTCTGTGGTACTTCAGGTTGACATCCCATGTTTTCATTCATGGGTGTGGTTGATTGTTCAACCACCAGTCCTTTCCTTTATTAACTGATTCTTTCCTCTAGATATATCATGGATCGTACTTCAAGGCTTCACCCCCCAATAGTCAGTTATGGGAAATTTAACAATAATACATTTACATCATCCACATGCCTTAGCATGGTAGTCCTATTTTATGATTAATTACAAGATGGGGGAAACAGGGGTATTACACCTCCACTCGAACAGATGCTATAGAATTACACCAAACTCTGCACCATCAGTTCCTTCATCCTTTGGAACTCATTTGTTTGACCACATATGACTGGCTCATCGACCAAATTCTTACAACCAAGTGCTAAAATTAGGGCGCTTAACCTTCCACGTGATCTAGAGCCCTGACTAAGATCTTAACGTCATCATCATTCCTTTCTTTTAATGGAGAGTCGACACAAACATAAGTTACCCTACTCTAGTGGCGAGCTAAACACTAAGGTCTCAACACTTAGATTTCCATAGGACCACGATCTATGACCAGGTGCTAAAATTTTATCGTCAACCCTCTGAAGTATCGATGTATTCCCAAGTGCAAACCATTTCAACGATGCATTGAGTACCGATGAAACTCGACCCCACTCTGAAATTTCATTCCAACAAAATATTTATGCATTCCTTCTTCTTGATATGGTGGTCTTGTTCATCTTAAACAGATCCTAATAACTGATCTAATCACTACATAAACCATCGATCACCTTACCTTTATTTTTATTAGTGATCAAAAGTGGATATTGTCGTCGGCGATCCTACCAAGATTGAGTCACAGTGTGGCAAAGACTAGATGATATAATTCTCCGATGATATAAGAGGATCCATCATTAATCATTAATCTCTTGTGATTAATGATCATGATCCATTCACCTTTTCCCATTGCACTCTTGGACTCGACGAACTAGTTTCTATGTGTCCCTTCAGAACCTTAGATCTAACTCGGTTCAAGTAGATCTCCATCGTCAATCTTTTGAATCCTCTCTTACCTTCATTATCGTTGGAAATAAAAGACTATGTAGTCCTAATCTAGCGAGGTCATGACAATACAAACTCTCGATGATATAACCCCAATGATCTTGACTGTCAATTTGGAAAAGGGTTTTCCCGATCTAATCTCAGTCGTCCATACTTAAAACACACAAATGAAACCTGGGCACTATAATTAATAGTCACGATTAACTCTTCATCTCGCTCGTACGATCATTGTTCCTCAACACTTTCAAGGGATTTAACTTCATCCATAGAAGGTATTTGACCCTTGATTTTCTTGCGCAGAGAGTAGAAGTTTACTCTCTGGTTCAATCCCGATTCCAAACCAAATTGTTTTTAGCTCAACCCAATTGATCCTTCCTTCTTCAATTGAGGGTTTTAACATAGTTAGAGCCTTGAAACCTACAAAAAACATTCTAAGAGTTTGGTATGGACTTCGATCATTCAACACAGGGACATTAATACATTGGAAAGATATCCAAACTCCATACTGACACAGGGTGCCCACAAACACAAATATTTATGTTAATGAATTTGTGTATCTCTGCCCGATCCTATAATGAGGATCTACTTTGAGATTCTCTCACTCCTTGGTCTGATTCTTCATTCATTTGGCCAAACTCCTTTGGACCGATTCTTCACTAATTTTCCACTCTCATACATGCCTGAAGGCTTACAATTTATGCATGGAAGCCAAAATTCTAGCTCAGGAAAACAATTTCCTAAAATGATGTAACTAATTACAACAATAGCATTTCAACTCTCTAAGATTGATGAGGATCAATTTGATTGAATCCTTCATACTTAGGAAAATTCACCTAATCCAACTAATTTCTTAAATAATAATTTTACATCGTAATTAGGAAAAAGAAAACCCGATCCTTCTAGAATATAATTACAACTTAGGAAAATATAATAAAATCCATTAAGGGAACCCAGTCACTTTAGTAAATTCTAATACCCCTTAGGTCTAATCAACAAGGTTGATTTTGGAGGAAACATGCTCCTGCATCAGACTCCCATGGTTAAAATTTTCATGATCACCTGATCACGAGTCTTCATTTGTTGATGTCCTCCTGGATCCCTAACCTTATGTTGCTTCTCACTTGCCTTGTTGTCTTATTTTTCCATTGTTGTTATCTTCAAGCTTCCAGGATCTCATACTTTAATTTGTTGTTGTGCAAAATACCTGCTTGATTTAGTAAGTTGTACTTTCATGCCACTCTTATTCTTTTTCCCTTGGTATTTCCACTTGGAAATATTCATAAAATGCTCCCATTACTCATCCAATTCGACATCCAATCTTGTCCTTTGTTGGTACACATCCTTACTAAAATTCGTCTGCTGCAAATTTTGACAGAAACATTGTTTGGCTACTGCCATCTCCTTGTCTTCACTCCTATGTATTTCCTTGACTTCTTTAAAACACTACTCATTAAATAAAAAATTATGAAACCAACATTTCATGTCTCTAATTTTCATGCTCATTCTATGTGATTGCTCAAAAAAACTATGTTCTTGGATCTTATTAAAATGACATATTTGCAGTAAAATATTTATACCTTTTTGTAAGGATTCCTCCATGATTATGCACCAATGGTATTCAACACCATCATCATCCTTCATTATCATTTCTTCCTTAGAAAGTTCCAAGCTTGCATCACTATAGTCTTGCATAACCCATTCCAAGATTTCATGTACTTCATCACTTGAAGTATCTCCAAGAAAACTTATTTTCCTCTTCACATATTCATCATATTCAACACCTGCATCCTTTGAACATGCATGGTATCCCATTTCACAACTTTTATGAGACAGTGACGTCTCTCCTTCTGATGCAATAGATTTATGGATCTGTGTCTCCTCTATGACTTCATGAGGCAATTAGTCATCTTCCTCATCTCCTATGCCATATTCTGGTGGATGTCTATCTTCATAAAATGCAATCACACATAATTCATTAGTTTTAAAAATATGATAATCATGACTCTCTTCAAATGATTCTAGCATCAATTATTCATGTTGATCTGAACTTTTCCAATAGTTCACAAGAATCTCAACAGGTCTCCATTCAACATATTCATCATCATCTTCTCCAAGGATTTCTCCCTATTCTAGTTCACAAAAGTGAACTGTTGTTCCTGCTTCGAAAGACTTTATGTACTCAACATCTTTGATTTCTTCCTCTTTGATCAAAGTATTCAATATGTGATTCAAACTATGTCTCAGCTTCCTTACACATATCTGTATAATAATCCATTTGGCCTTCTTCACATTCCAACATTGTCTCTAGTTTTCCTCACTTTCTTGTAGTAGCTCCTTAATTATACCAAGTCTTTACTTTAACTCAACAAAATCTCTATCAATCTTCTCTTGACTCATCTAGTTTCTGCCAATTTCTCTGGAATTCTCTTTCCTATGAATGTGGCTTTCTTCTGAACCTTTGGCATGACTATTAGTAGTCATCTCCATCTCTTCCCTCTATGAGCTTCTCCTTTTTCACTATGAGCTACATCAAGCCTTTCCTCTCTATAGAAGTTTCTACACCTTGGCACTCAATACATCATCAAGCTTTCCTCATGAGCTTGACCTTTCAATATCACAAGTTCTCTCCTATGGAACCTTCTAAGCATCCTCTACTCTTCTCTAGATTCTACATCTACCCACACTCTTCTGAGAACTTCTATTGTTCTCCTTACTTCTTGTTAGTACTCGATTTCTTTCCTCAACCATTTTCGAACCTTCGTCAAAATTGCACAAAACTTCATTAGGTTTTCCATTGTTCATTTCTTTTGCATCGGGTTCATCAAAGTTGCTTATTTTTGCGTCAAATCTGCCATTCCTTGTCTCGTCAAATTTTGCAAAAAATCATAAGCTCCAAATACCATTTACATCAAACTTTCCAGTTGGTTGTTCTTTGCGTCAACTTTTTCAAATCTCTCATCTGCAGTCATTCAACTTGGTTTCATGAGTTTTGATGCAAGAGTTTTAAATTGGCTCCAATGACTCCCATATGCTAAAAATTTGGTTGTATAGATTTTGAGTCTCTCGGGCTTTGAAGGATTTTATATGTAAAGAAAAGTTATTTATTCAAAAATTATTGGCCTTTGTGTCCAATGACAAATTTATTTGGATTTTTCATGAAGCATCCAAAGTATTTCCATTTTATTTTATTTAAATAAAATGTTGGGCCTATAAATCGATTCAAACCATCTATGCATACAACTGAGGGCCAGAATACCATTACATCGACCAACCAAAGTCGCATCTTATGCCAATTCATGGAACAACACCAAGTGTCACAAGCTGAGAGACCTCATGCAAAGTCACTAGGAGTAGCACCTACATATGGTGCCACAAGGAAGGAACCCACAAGAGTCATGCACCACACATATGAATGCTAGTGTATTTGCAAACATAAAATATGTATATGCCCATCTGTGTGGGATATATCCCATGCACAAAACAAAATGGCCATACCCGAGTTCAAGACATATTGAGAGTCCACACCGATATACTGCCCCTATTGACACAACTTCAACATGCTCGAGATATCCAATATTCATTTGATAGCCATGTGGAAGGTTGGATTGTTGGGTTTGGTTATGAGCAGGCTAACAGGGATGATGATGTTGCCTCTGGTAGTGTCGACTATGGTGATATTCAGGTTTCCACTATGAAAATGCACTTGCAATTATCAATTGTGTCTACAAGTGAGTGAAGGAGGTTATGAAGGTGCTAAATGGAGATGGAAGCATTGTGAACAAAAAAGAACAATTTCTTATATTGACAGTTAATTATTATCAGAAAAACAAAGAGAAGGGATACAAAAAATGGATTTCTTTTGTTCATATAAACTTAAATAATGGCTTTGATGTTTGGAGCTACTGATTAGAAACATGGGCTGCATATAAACAACTAGGAGGATGCACTGGGTTTATGTGTACATTGGGCTCTAAACCTGTAAGAACACTTTCTAAATTCCTAGAGAAATAATTATTACTCGAGGACCCATCATGCCATCACATGTGTAATCCAGCAGGTTATATGGAACTTTTGAAGGTTTTCAAGACAAACTAAATCTATCTGTAAAGGAATTTAGCTCAAGTTTTGCAGCTGAAAGTATTCATTTTGAAAAAATCATGGATAGTAATTTTGGTAGCGTTTTTCAACATTTTAAAACAGAAACACTGCCGAAATTCCTTTAATATTTAGAAAAGCAGAGTATGTGGATTTTAAAGGAAATGAGCTATTTAGTGGAAACCAAGGCTTCTCTAGGGAAGGATTATCTTCCTTAATACCTGTTAGCTTGTGTTATTTTCTTGGGATCAAGGGAAGAACAGAGATAATTTAGTCAAATCCTACCACCTATTTTGGATATTCAACAATTTTTCTATAATTCAGCCTTCATATCATCCTACTTGTGCTATATTTGGATAAAGGGGTTCTTGATCCTTTGATTATGTAACTGAATACTATCACTAGGAATTCTTGATCCATCAATTTTGGATCTAATCTCTATCATGTAAAATCTATATATTCTATGAATGAAATGTTATGAGGGGGGGCTAAGGCCTAAGAGGATACTCAGAAGGTAGGAACTCTGTATGATTTATGGTAAGCCTGAGGGCATTTATTTATTTAATCATTTCTAACGCTGAAGATTCTTGAGAAGTGTTTTATAAGATTGTGACTTATGTTGTTTTATAAGATTGTGACTTATTGTGTTTTAAAAGATTCTTTTCCTCCTGCATGCAAAAAAATAAGGAAAAAAAACATGCAGGAGGAAAATAAATATGGTGCACATGTCGACATGCCTAACCATGTTAGGGTTAGGGTTTTTGACAAAGATTGTAATGGCTATAAGCTAGTAGGGTAGTTTAAATAAATACCTAGGAGGTCTAGGTTAGGGTTGGTTGTTGTGGGTTGGTTCAGAAGTTATTGATTGTAGTGAGTTTTTTTATGGTGATTGTGGTAGAGTGGAATAAGCTAGATTTTTAGTGTTAGTTCATAGGATGAGGAGACTGGTGTGATGTAGTCAGACTCCCAAAGGGTACTTACCCTCATTTTGATTTTAATATTGAATATGTAATGCACCCAATGCAGATTTTGCAGCAAAATAAATAAAAGAGCAGAGAATCTAGGTCTTTGTGGACGTAGCACAGGAGGGGGTGAACCACAATAAAATATTGTGTTCTATGTGATTGTTACTAAATGTATTTACTATTTTGTTAATCATTAGCTCAAGGATGAATGGTTAAAACTAGTTATAACAACATGCATGCATAGGTTTAAAGATGAATGCATCATATAAGTAGATGAATTATTAATGATGATGATGTATGAGGAAAAGAATCTAAACATCATCCCCACTCATTCCTAGACTGTAAACACCTGAGTATTGTAGTTCCCCATAAAGGTATCTCGAGTGAGACTTCGTTGTGCACTCTTTGCGCAGTGTTTCCTTTTGGTTTACTAAGGGGTTGATAGTTTTGAGGGTTTTGTTGGAAACATATTTGATATTAGAACATGGGTCAACCCAAGTAACCAAAAAATGGTTTCGTTCCGGCTGGAACTGCACAGGATTGAGTGGACAGGATTTGTGGAAGAAAAGTGTGGAGGATGAAAGCATGAAAGGGGATGTTCAGGACATGGAATCCAATGAAGGTGGATATTGAAAGATGGTTGAGAACAAAGGAACTTGAGTTTGTGCAGAAGGACAATAGAAACCCTAAGTTGACACCATGAAAATATCTCGACAAATATGTGTTTAGTGACTTGCATGAGGTATTTTTCTGTGATTTCCTGCATCTTTTGCAGGAGTGGTTATTGAGGTTGAAGGAAAACCACCCTATGAATCAGATCATATAGCTAGAGTGGAATCTTGTGGAGATTGCACAGTTACATTAAGTTAATAAAAAATTCATGCGCGTAGTAGATTTATGGTTAGACAGTATTGTTGCAGGGTTTATCACCGAATTTGCAATAGATACCGAAAACTCCTACACTGATGTTGAACAACATTTTCTAAAGGGACCTAGAGGTAGGTACATCATATCATTGTATACTTCAATCAAGATTTTATTGTATGAAAAAGGTGCGATGACCATGGAATCAAACAACTAAACTTCCCTGTGTGCATGGGGGAAGGGGGGAAGCATTAACATGAGGTTGAGATATAAACAGAGGGGAAGAAGAAGGAGTCCATGGACCCAATAATGATGGAAGAGGACCAGATAAATAATACAATGGAAAAATCTAGAAATACATGTAGTCGAAGATCTTACCAATATAATATGAATAACAAGAAGAGGGCCATAGCCAACATAGAGGGATTGGCGAGCGATGAAGAAGAGGTAGAGGATATTTGAGTTATGGATAAGATTGAGGAAATCATGTGAACAACATATGAAAGGGAAAAAAGAGGTCCAGGGTCAGGAATAGAAGGCCGAACTCTAATCCAGATCATCGTCAATGTGGAACCTACAACCCCATGTGCGACTAATACACCTAAAAGAACACCATTGTTTAGAAAATTGAATATTAGTGGAAGAGGAGAAAGAGGACAAGGGTCCAATCAAGGACAATCAACTGGGGGAGAAAGTTCAAGAAGTAACAATCAATTATGTACACCACACAGAGGTAGTAGTTCAACATAGTTCAAAATGGTAGGACAAGATCCTACGATCAGATTACCAAAATTTTGAGGAGAGGCATCAGAGGACCCTAAAAAGAATTTATTCATCTGTGAGAATATTTGGGAAGCAAAGAAGATCATATATGATGATACAAATCTTGCGCAGTTATCTATCAAACTAGGATACCATGCATTGGGTTGGTACATGAGCTTGGATTTAAACAGTCTACAAGGAGTACCAAATACTATCGCAGACATGAAAAAATACTGGTAAATGAGTTTTAGAAGCCAAGCTCAGAAGACCAGTACATGAATGAAATGATTGAAATTAGGCAAAAACCAGGTGAGTCTGTTTGGGATATTGATCATAGGTTCAAATGTCTAAAAGGTAAGTTGAAATATTCAATTACTGCCATGCAACATAGGCACTTATTTGTGAACTCACTATTACCACACTTGAAGTATCCTTTGAGACAACAGAACTTCCAAAATCAGGAAGAGGCTCTGCACGAAACCATACAACTGGAAGAAAACCAATATCAACAGACAGATCCAACAATAGAGGATCTGAAGGAGGATTTGAAGAATTTGACATTTCAATTGAACCAGAATAAGGTTAAAGAGAAAAGAGAAGTTGTTTGGTGTACACTATGCAAAACAAAAGGACATCATAAGAACAAATGTCCAAATTTTGTGTAGTACTTGGCAGCAGGGGTGTCGAACCCTTTTCCAACAAGAGGACCATGGTGCAATATTTTTAAGATGCATGGGCATGATCCATATCATTTTCCCATGATGTAGAAGTATAAGACAGTACCAAAAAGTTCATATTGCAAGCTTTGTAAATCAGTGGGTTATGATGATAAGGACTGTATAACGTTGGAAATGATGAGAGAAAGAACTTTAGACACTTACAAGATGCAGGCATAGATGATGACAGGGCAAGTTGCACCTCAGTTCAACCAGGTGTCACCATTATTCAACCCCGTGCAGTCGTAGTACAACAACACGAAACCACAATAGAACCCCACGCAGTATAACCAAGTACCCAAAAAAAATGCACCTCGAGGAGATTGAGGTGGATACAGAGGTGGAAGATGAGGCAGAGGAGGATTTGGATGAGGCAGGGGACCAATAGTATGCCATAACTGCCAACAACCAAGACATTGTGCAAGGAATTGTCCACTTCCATCTGCGACATGTATGTATTGTCGCGTAGCAGACCATGACAGAGAAGACTGTCCAACACTCTTGGGAAAGATTCAGGAGAAAAGAAACTAGAGAAACTAGAATGTCCAGTGGATTTCTACAGAAGTTGAGGATGATGGGAAAAACATCAATATAGTTACTTGAGGAGGAGCCAAGACATGTGTCGACGTAGAAAAACAAGATCCATCTCAACACCAATGGATAAAGAAGAATACCGATCCATAGAAGAAGTTTGACACATGGGAAGAAAAGGAAAAATTTAAGAAGGACAAAAAGGAGCTTCTCAATAAGAACATTGCATCTACATCAAGTGCGCAGCAAAATCAGGACCCACCATTGTACGAGATGCCATATTCAATAGATCACACTAGTAAAGGAAAACCTTTAGAGAAAGTAGGTACCATAAAGACTTTTTTGGAATCTTGTGTTAAGTTATTAAATGATCCATCATCTATGAAGGTCTTACAAAATATGCTAGAAAGATACAACATAGAGGTAGAAGGGAAGTTAGAGCAAAAAATAGTCAATCATCTCCATACAAGAAGAAGGACAAGTAGGGAATCCAGGCTAAATGCCAACATTGGGGACTTCAACATGGGAGATATCATACTAGATTTAGGCTATGAAGTAAATGTCTTGCCTAACAAGACATGAAATTGTATGGAGGAACCCACATTAGCCTATTCAAATGTCTAGTTGAAACTAGAAAATCAATACAGAGTGCTACCAATTGGAAGACTGAAAGGTGTGACAGTATATTTGGATGGAGTGTCCATTGTGGCATATTTTGAAGTGATAGAAATAGTAGATGACACAACACCTTACCTAGAATTACTTGGATTGGATTGGGCATTTAATAACCAGGATGTGATCAACCTGAAGAAAAGGAAAATGACTTTTGAATCAGGCGAATATAGATTTATTGCACCATTGGATCCTTTAGAAGGAGAAAGGTTTGTAGAGGTGACCTATTTGGATTTGGAAGAAATAAACCATTTATACAGAACCAGTGCACGAGAAGAAGATTGTGTCAACCGAACTGCAGATGGGGTACCTAGCTGGAGAAGCATTACATCATGTGCTTCATACTCAGACATAGGTTTGGAGAATTAGCAGCAGAGACTACATGAAGTATATGCAAAGAGGTGTGCAATAATAGACTACACAGTAAGGTGGGTAGGTACAGAGATAAGAGAACCTCCCATTTTTCATGGGTTGAACGAATTAGAGGAATTCTTGACAAAATATGAGGAGGAAGTTCTCGAAAATAAAAAGGTTGTTAGCTCTGTATATTGCACTCAAGGAAACACCTGCAATATCGTGGGGTGCACACAAAGAAACAATCCAGGACGGGTATCAGTGAAAACGACTATTGCGCATTAGATTTGGCATAGAACAGAAGAGAACTACAGTGCAGAAGCATGATGGGCAAGGAACACCTAGAAAAATGCAGAACACAATGGAGGATGATACCACCAGAGGAATGGCCTCATCACTTTATTCACACATTGGAAGGGATCCCAGGGAACTGGTACATAGAACAAAATATGCAGAGAGGGATTGCGGAATGGACATGATTACAACATAATTTTGTAGTAACCTTCTCATTCGAGCATGAGAACCCCAACATTGATTCAGCTCTGAAGATGATAAAGGGAGTGATATTTTTTTATGAACAAGAGGTCAAAATTATAACAAAATATCGACAACAAAATAAACAAACAGTCAAAGAGTTACTCTCATGTTATCATGTCGAAGAGGAAGCATTACATGAAGATGATCCGTGCAACATTCAGATCATAGATATTGAAGGAGAGAGAGAGGTGGAAGCTCCATGTATGGAGTCAGAAGCCTTTGTTTCACCAATCAAATGCAAGAAAGTCAACATTGGCATGAATACAGTGACCTATTTCCAACAACCTTTATCGATATGAAAGGCATAGCAGGTGATCTAGGTGAGATGAATATACCCCTCAAACCAAAGGCTAGACCTGTCATACATAGACCTTACAGGTTGAATCCAATATATAAGTAGAAAGAGAAAGAAGAAATTGACTGAATGTTGGAAGCTAGCATTATAGAACTAG
>JASDQU010026672.1:33238-57429 GCA_032191745.1 Picea mariana
TGAAATTGAACCCCGTTCTGAACTTTCATTCCAATGGAAGTTTTCCACATGCCCTTTTCTTGATCTATTGGTTTGGTTCACTTTAAATCGATCCTCTTAATTTATCTAATTATTTCATATTTCAGTGATGACCTTACCTTTATCCTCGTTGGCAATCAAAAGTGGATTTCATCATCGACGATCCTACGAAGCTTGAGTCCCGGTGTGGAAAAGCATGGACGATAAAATTATCCAGTGATATAATAGGATCCACAATTGATCTCAACCATCAATATCTTGTGATATATGATCATGATCCATTCACCTTTTCCCACTACACTCTTGGACTCGATGAACTAGTTGTTATGTGTCCCTTCATAACTGTAGATCTAACTCGGTTCAAGTAGATCTCCACAGTCGATATTTTGAAGAATTTATTAGCTTCATCATCGTCGGAACTAAAAGACTGTGTATTCCTACTCTAGCGAGGTCACGAAGATACAAAATCCCGATGATATAACCCCAATGATCTTGGTCATCAATTTGGAAAACGTTTTTCCCGATCTAATATCAGTCGTCTATACTTAAAGCACACAAATGAAACTTGAGAACTGTAATCAATGGTCATGATTAACTCTTCATCTCGATTGGGAATTCACTATTCCACGACACCTACAAGTAATTTAAATCCATCAATTGAAGGTATTTGAACCTCGATTCACCTGCACACAGAGTAGAAGTTTAGTCTCTAGTTCAATCCCGATTTCAAACAAATTTTCTATCAAATTGACCTGATCAATCCTTCCTTCTTCGACCGAGGGTTTTAACACAGTTAGAGATCTGCAACCTGCAACAAAAATTATAAGAGTTTGGTCTGTACTTTAATAATTCAACAAAGGGATATTAATACATTAGAAATATATCCAAACTCCATACTGACACAGGGTGCTCACAAACAAAAAGATTTCTATTAATGAATTTGTGTACATCAATTTACCAAAATATCTATGCCCTATCCTATAGTCAGAATCTACTTCGACCTTTTCTCACTCCTTGGCATAATTCTTCATTCATTCGGCCAAACTCCTTTGGCCCTATTCTTCACTAATTGGCCACTCTCCTACATGCCTAAAGGTTTACAATTTATGCATGGAAGCCAAAATTCCATCTTAGGAAAACAATTTCCTAAAATTCTGTAACTAATTACAACAATAGAATTTCATCTCTCTAATATTGATGAGGATCAATTTGATCGAATCCTCCATAGTTAGGAAAATCCACCTAATACAACTAATTGCTTAAATAAGTCATTTAGATCATAATTAGGGAAAAAAAAACCTATCTTTCTAGAATATGATTATAACTTAGGAAAATGTAATCAAATCCATTAAGGGAACCCACTCCCTTTAGTAAATTCTAAGACCCCTTAGGTTTAATAAACAAGGTTGATTTTGGAGGAAAAATGCTCCTGCATCACATGATCTCTTTCTACAATGGGAGCAAGTCTTCAAATGCACTCTAATACCATGTCTGACATCACATGTATTCCAACAGAGGACAAACACCTTCAATAAAAAATCACACAAGTAGATCAAATATCAACACACCGATGTTTTGACGTGGTAAAACCCCTACAAGGAAACATCCATGGCCCCATCCAATGTGGTCACTTGGAGCAATTTATTAATGCAAAAGAAAAATTTACAGAGAGATTTACAAGAGAGTTTCTCACAATCGATCATCAACAAATGACCCTCCATGCTATTCAAATGGATATCATGGACCAATCAGGTGTTAAGTCATTGATCAATGTAGTTATTAAGATCTAGGAGAATATGAACCGTGAATAACTCTATGTCAAAAACATATCACGACCATCAGATTTCCTAACTACAAATGCATACTAGTGCAGACTAAAGAAACACACTTTTACCTAATGACATATTAGACCAAGTTGATATTAACTGACTCCTAAGTGTCTAAATATCCTAACAAATCTATGAGTATAGTACCTATGGTGACAACTTGTAATGTAGTGACTATGTGTTATCTGAATTTCTCATAATTTTCTACTCTGATTGGATCAATCGTGGCCCTAAGTTTTTTCATGATTTAAATATAATAATTACACCTTGCAAGGAAGTAGTTCTTCATGATTAACATATAGAAATTGATTTCTATTTACTTTACTAAAACTAGATTGCAACACCAGAGAAATACCAAATTGTTTGATGTCCTCATTAACCATTTTGCAAAGTTAACCTTAAGGTTATATTAGATGACAATTATTTGAGACGTTCCCTTCTTCCATATTGACTTAGTGAACATGTTATATGTTGAGCCTTATCTGAATTTTCCTCCACAATCTAATTAATGCTAGCTACTATTTCAATAATATTCAATACTAAATTTTGCAATCCACTATTGTCATTCACAACCTTCAAATCACCATTTATGAAAATATTATTACAACGATAAAACATGTTTCTTTTTATTTCATAACATTTAAACCATGCATTTTGATAGATATCTACTTTGTCAAACTTCATTGTAAGTAGAGATCTCTTTTTTTTCTCCTTGTCTAGCAATAGGGGCATATGATGAAAATTTTTAGCAGATATAGATGTGAGCTTGGGGTTTTTTTAGTCCATGGATATTGAAGTTGGTTCATCCAAATTCATACAACTCTTGGATTATGAATTTTTTTTTTGATGTATCAGTTGTCACCAATATGGTCACGCAGTTTTATATTGTGATATGCCATTTACTTGGCAGGTTTGGAGGCTAAGGAGTCTCAACCCTCACCTAGCCATGAGCCCTCCCCCATCCCCATCGTAAATTCTCCTCATATTTCTTCACAGTTGGTAGGAAAGAGGGAATGTCCTATCATTTTGGGTTCAAAATTTTATCCTTATCTGCCTCCTCCCAAGGAATATTTTTGTATTGGTTCAATAGTTATCCCCATGGATGGTGTGCATTCTCCCTCCCCCAAGGTACCATATTTATTAGACCTTTCTACCTCTCAAAAACTAAATCTAGAGTCTGTTTGGAATAAGAGTCTTAGTATTTTAGAAGGAATTCTAAGTGATCCAAGTGGATATTGGTGTCCACCCACCTTGTCCGACTGGCTCAAAACAATTTTCTGGCAATTTGGAAATTTACTATTTTTAGCAGTTTTTAACTTTCGGGGCCATTTTGAGCGCCTAAATGAAGTTTTTTCGGGATATATCCAGCTCAATGATAGAAAAAGAAATCATTGAGGCCTCAAAATGAATCTCCTCGACAATACCTTTCCAATGGGCTATCATATTCCTAAAACGAAGATTGTATGCAAAAGTTACGACCCTGGGAAGTTAATGTACTAACTTACCCAAACGGGGCCCACGTGACTTTTGGCGCTTCATCTCCTAGGGTTAGTTTTTTTTATGTCTAGGGTTTTTGAAATTTCTATTTATTGTAAAAATGCCTTCAAAGCCTCATTGTAATCATCTTCTTGTGAATGCGAGTAGCCGTCACATCTCTTCTCAGAGATAAGCTACCACCATTCTATCGAGTCTTTCACTCTGCATTTTTACAGTCTTTGTACATGTATTTCATTAATATAAATCGAGTATTACCTTATTTCTGTGTTTATGATTGCATCTCTAATACATTTCTATTATATTATTGAATATTTGTGATATCTCTGTGCATTTCTTTATTATATCTCTGCTCTCATTTCATGCCAAAAATAATCCGGATCACAAAGTCAAACTCTAGTCGAGGGGGCTTGTAAGAAACACCCTAGCACTGCTTATCCTATGTCATTAAGGCTCACCTCATTAGAACCTAGTGGGTTTTCTACATTCCTCGGGGAAGGATATATCTCCTCAAATGGTAAAGTGGAATTCCCTCTGAATGTAAATGTTATCAACCTTGACAATGATTCTAATGGGAGTGCTCACGATGTAGTAGAGTATGTTGGGGGTCTTAGCTCTAATGAGAAATAATTAATTTCTTGAGGAGGAGGCCATTATCAGCTTCATCCCCATCCTCCCTCCCTTTCACAAGGTAGCAGTCAGTTGGGATAACTTGGTTTGAATTCCTATAAAAAACTGGGAGGATCGAAGGTAGGATGTAAATCATCTTTTAAGCTAGCTCAAGCCAAAGTTGTACGTGAAGTCAACTGAGGGAAGAAAAGCATTATTTCATGGGTACTTATAGAAATTCACACCCCTCATGGTGTTGCACCATGAGAATCCTCTCTCTGAATGTGAAAGGATTAGGGGGGCGAGCAACAAAAGTGGCCCTCAAATGACTAGTGCTCACTAGTTGTCCTAGTGTATTCTTTTTACAAGATTCAATGTGTTTATGAGTTGTTGCGGATGTTTTTTTTAAAATGTTGTTTATGAATTGGAACTTTGTTTCATTGGATACTTTTTTATTTTATGGAGGATTGGTAACATGATGGTAATCCTCCCTTGAGTTGATAGTGTCTTTTTTTATCATTTCAGGGCTATGTAACGTAGTTCATAGCCGAGAACTAGGTCAATAGCTTCAACTATTAAATGTATATGGACCATATGACAAACGTGAAACATTTTGGAATTATCTATTGAGTAAGGAATATATAAATCATGATATATTTACAGTGGCTAGTGACCTCAATATTATCTTAAATAGGAGTGAAGTATAGGGAGTGCTATCCCAAGCTAATAGGTTGGCAGACTACTTTGTAAACAAGTTCGATCATGAGGGTTTGGTAGACATTGAGCCCTTAGAGGCTAGGATAACCTGGGTAAACAATTGTGTGGGTCCTAAGGGGATCAGTAATAGGATGGTCATCCTCCCTTGAGTTGATATCATATGTTTTTATTGTTTCATGGCTATGTAACATAGTTCATATATGGGAACTAGGTCAATAGCTTCAACTAATAAATGTATATGGACCATAAGACAACCGTGAAAAATTATGGAATTCTCTATTGAGTAAGGACTAGATAAATCATGATATGTTTATAGTGGGTGGTGACCTCAATATTATCTTAAATAGGAGTGAAATATGGGGAGTGGTAGCCTAAGCTGATAGGTTGGTGAACTACTTTGTAAACAAGTTTGAGCATGAGGGTTTGGTAGACATTGAGCCCTTAGAGGTTAGGCTAACCTAGGTAAACAATTGTGTGGGTCCTAAGGGGATCACCAAGAAACTTGATTTATTTTTATTACATCAACGTTTGATATATGGTCGGCCCATTGATTTTTTTATGGATTTCTATGAAGTGGTTGGTTATGAACTCCTACATATGGTTGAACAAGTAATAAAAAATGGTCATATTCCAAGGAGTCTCAATTCAATTTTTTTATCCCTAATCTCAAAAGTGGACAAGCCAGATTATTTCGGGGGATTTATACCTATGTCCCTATGCAACTGTGCTTTCAAAATCATCTAAAAAAATATATCATTAAGGATGAAACCTCTCCCATATAAGTACATAGATTATGAAGTATTTGGATTCCTAGAAGGAATATTGATACATGAAGCCATTGGATCCACATATGAAAGAATTCGTTCAATTAAGGTATAGTCATTATTGGCTTTTGTTCTAAAAATAGACTTGTCGAAGGCATATGGCAGGGTTTCTATTACTTTGCTTTGCCTCTTACTCTTGCATCTTGGGTTTTCTTATGAATTAGTAAAATGGTTGATGGATTTTGTTTTGAATACTAGTTTTTCAGTCTTAATGAATGTCTTTCCTTTGCCATTTTTTCAATTGTTTCAAGGTCTAAGGCAAGGTCATCCAATTTATCCTTACTTATTCTTGCTCATTGTTTAAGGACTGAGTCGAGCGATTGATCGAGTTCATTCTCAAGGAATCATAAGTGGGGTAAAAATTGTTGGTCAATTCACTATATATCACCTTATTTTCATTGATGATATTTTTCTTTTCAGTTTGGTCTCAATTCAAGAAGGTCAACCCCTCAAGGAGATACTAGACACATTCTCTTCTGCTTATGATATGGTCATCAATGTGGAAAAATCATATCTATATCTGAATGGGGTGGATGAGGCTTAAGAAGATTCATTGAGAAGAATTTTATATGTTCCTCTTAAGCATTGGGAGGGAGTTGTAAAATATATGGGTTATCTCTTCAAACCGAATAGGTACAAGAATTCTGATTGGAATTGGCTGTTAGTAAGGATTGAAGGGAGGATTCATCAGTGGCGCACACATTGGATCTCAAAGGGAGGTATATTGGTATTAATTAAGTCATTTTTCGAAGCGATCCCAGTCTACTGGAACTTTTTGGCTTCCATTCCTAAGGTGGTTCTAGGAAAAATCAAGAGGATTTCTACTAATTAGCTTTGGAAAAGTAGTGCGGAATACAAGGGATCTCATTGGGCTCATTGGGACTTATTAGAAAGGCCCAAAAAGTTTGTAGGATGGGAAATTAAGGACCTCCATTCTTTTGGAAGATCATTAGCTGCAAATTCTTTGTGGCATATTTTCACAAAGGATAGCTTGTGGTGTCAAATAATGATACAAAAATATATGGCTCCTGGAAGTTTAGTGGAGTGGATCAAAATCCCTAGAAAATCTATTTTCTGAGTGTCAAATCATTGGAAAGTGTTAATTGTTTCTTTTGCAGTCTTAGGCAACCATTTGTCCTGGAAAGTACATGATGGATCTCAAGTTAGAATAGGTTTAGATGAAATATTAGGGTGAAATACAATATTTTCCTTGATCAAGACATTATATTGTATCTTCATATGAGAGGGATCTGTAATTCAAAAAAAAATTCCAAAGATGAAGAGACCTCCATATGGTCTCAAGGATGACACTCTACTCATGATGTTGGGCTTGAAGGTGAGCAAGTAAATCAATGGGAATCATTTCTTAATGATATTAAGAGATCCCATGTTTTATTAAGAGAGGGCTTAAATGAATTGGATTGGGCCTGGAAAGCTCAATTTAATGAATATTCTACAACGTTGGGATACAAATATCAACAGGATCCTAGAGCGTCGTCCTTATATTGGTGGTGGAAAACAATTTGGAAAGTACATGCACCTCCCAAAAGTGTTTTATTAAAATGACTAATTCTCCACAACATATTACCAACATGGGAGAGTCTCCACCCGGTTGGTGCACATTATGTTGAGATAACTTGGAATCTAATGCTCATTTATTCTATGATTGTCCTTTCTCATCTCAAGTCTAGAGTGATGTTGTATCTTCATTAAAATTTCCCTCCTTGTGGAGAAAAGGTGAGATCCTAGATAAATTTAAAGAATGGTTTATCACAAGAGACCTCAAATTGTTCCTAGTACTTCCATTTCTGGTGCTTTGGAGAATATGGGCAGCCCACAATGAAATTATTTTTGAATACAAACAAGTCTGACACTTCCAAGTGGTTGCACAAGATTTTTCTTTATTTCCTTTTTTCCAAGCTTCTCTAACTCCCACAACGGACAAACTCAGCTCCCCCCCTCAGATATATAAGTCCCTCCTTGAGGATTATTTGATGGAGCTAGTCAAGAGGATGGAACCAAATGTGGAGTAGGTTATGTCCTCTACCTTCCTAAGGATCGATTTTCTGAAGGAAGGTATTTATTAGGCCATGGGTCCAATAATATTGGATAAATGGAAGCTTTATTTCTTCTAATGAAGGATGTTAAGCATAAAAATTGCAACTCTTTCAAAATTTATGGTGACTTTGAACTGATTGTATGATGGATAAGGAGAGAAAATTATATACAAAATTTTGGGCTCTATAAATTGGCTAGTCAACTTAGATAGATTGTCTCATATTTCCATGGGATTACTTTCTCACAGAGATATGGTTCTCAAGTTAGAATAATTTCATATGCACTCCTACTTGATCATTTTATAGGATTGTATGGTCTTTTTGTCACAATTTTTATATTGGGATAATCTACATTATCCATAGTGGATACACCATCTGTAGAGGAGATGCTTTGAATGCTTCCCAAAGGTTGACAGTAGGTTCCTTTTTTTTTTTTTTAAATATAAAATCTAAAGGGGCATCACTAAGGTCAATAAAAGTAGTTTGTAGGCCATATTTAAAGATAATTTTGTAATAAGAAGCATTTCTCACAATGGAAAAATACTTTCTAGATTGGAACTCCAAATTCATTACCATCTAGTGGTGCAAAATGCACCACCTCTCATTCTAGAAAATTTAAAATTATTCCCTTGGCAATATAATTTGGTTGTGAAGAACATTGATGGATTATAATCACCTTTTCTCTTATGAACTTATTGTTGTGATTTTGGTTCATTTTTGTTATTAAACCTTCAAATTTCTTAATTATTTCAACATTTAAGAATGAACTTTTGTTGAATCCAACATTTTTTTTGGCCAAGATACAAGGCTACCTAACATTAACTTTGGCGAGAAAATGTCACAAGGAAACACCAATTCCTTCACCAACACACCACATGAAAAGTATCCCAAAAGATTCCCTTCAATATGATCATTTTCATATACATTTGTCACAATACCTATGGTATTGCAATCTCTATTATTTGAACGTTTGTGTAACAATCTGACTTTTGTAAGAAGAAAATAAACGCTAGATACATGTAGAATACTTTTATCTCCACTATCAGAATGATCCCCAATTATCTCCTTCAACTTAGAATATTGTAGAGATCAATCATTGTGGTTTAAAAACTATGATGTATCCCATTCAATAAAATCACCTTTTACTTCTGATAATGTATCTACACCTCTTGATGCATGTGACAATTGAATATCTCCAATAAAAACCTTGGTAACATTTACAATGACACATCCATGGTTGATGTCGTTGTAGTGCAATTGTTTTCTACTTGGGAAAGCTATTCCTTTAGTAATTTTTAATCCATATGAAAAGTAGGTCCACATAGCATTCAAAACCTAAAATTCCAAAAGACATTTTTGTTAATCTACAATAACAAAGATATAACCAAAAATCAATATAATTCAACTAAATTTTACATAAATTAATTAAAGTCAATATAGATAAACTATATTCTATAATAATAATATAATCAATGTAATAGATAAACATAAATGAACATAAACCAATAAAAATATCATAAGTTAATATAAACTCTCTAATTTAATGTGTTCTTCCATATTGTTGTGTAAATTTGATAAAAGAGTTTTGTAACTTTTTAACATTAAATTGAATAAATATGTACAAAGTTTATAAAGTAATAATGATAATAAATTTATCTTCTAGATGGGTGATAAGAATCTGTGATAACTACATTGTAACAACACCCACTGCTCATAATGACCATCATGTGAATAACTATGCACACATGATGGATTTGTCTTTCTCCACACGTAACAACTTGATGATGATGATGATGAATATAGGCATAGGAGAACCACACCACCTGCTAATGATGAGTAGGAGGATACTTGAAAAGCAATAATTCTACATGATCACTTGAGAGAAAAATTATAGAATATTTTTGAATACTTAAGTAGTAGATACATACGAGAGACCAACCTAGAGTATGAGAAAAGGGTCAGCCAACACTTGCCTAGAACCCCCTTCAGCAAGAATACTATGATAGAGAAATGTTTGGTTGACCCTTATTTGGGTTCTCCTTGATGATAATACTATACTTGAGGAAGGATTGGATGACTTTTCAGTGGGATTCCCTCAACTATAATATTATGCTCAAGGAAGGGCTAGCCATCCCTTCCATATTCTCCCCCTCAATGAGAATACTATGCACAAGAAAGGGTCAATTAATGTTTCCTCAAGTTCCCCCTCGACAAGAATACTATGAAATAAAAAGGGTTAGACAACCCTTCCTCCGGTTCCTCCTTGATGAGAGTATTATTCTTGAGACATACCTTCTTATTACCCTCAACCACTGATTAAAATTGAGTTTTTAGAAACACAATAATTTTTACAACAAAATGTAGTTCCCATTTTTCCATAGAATTCACTTTCATCAAATGTTTCTACACATATTGTACTTTTTATCACAAAAGTTGACACTTGTGCAAAGCCTACACAGGTTGCTTGACTAGTGTAATATATGGAAGTAATTTTCACTATCACCTAAGCAAGTACTTCCCTCGTTTTAGTGAAGGATAGAGATCCAACATAAGGGAGGTTTCCTTAGCGACCTCAAAGGATCCTATAGCAAGCTAAGGAAAGTCTAAGGCCCCCTATATTGGTTGCTTGATTAGCTAGGTCAAGGTATATATGAATTACAAAAAGAAAATTTATTGTGTGTGTGTGAGGGGTGTTACTAATGCAATCAATGATGTTTATTAAGGTATAAAAGTAAATTAAATTCCCCAAAACACTAGCTATCAAAATAAAAAATGAATGTTGTAACAAAAATTGTATGAAAGATAAGATACTTGAGCATGTAACAAGTTTACAACAACAGTAATAAATCAGTCCTAAAATCAGCAATAATGCAATGGAAAATAATGCAAAATATTAAATAAATACTACCAAACCATAAACTAATGATTTCTTGAAATAAAGAGCATTAAACTATGTTAATTAGATGCAATATGGCAAGTCCTAATGGCTAAAAATGCAATTATCACAACAATAATGATGTTATATGGTAAATATAGGATAATATGCAAGACAATAGGATAGGAATGATAGTAATATGAGAGTGCAATGCAATTAGTCCTAAGCTAGCACAAGATGTTGAGAGAGAAAGAGATAAACTAGGTTTTTTATCACTTGCAAAAAGAGAAAGACTAGTGCTATCTTAAATTCTTGGGCATATGGAATCAATGCAAACTTCAATGGAGGCTAAAGGCAAGAGAAGGATTAAATAATAAAACCATAGGGTTGTTCAATCACAAACTTAAACTTAATATTTTACGAAAACAAACCCTAGGGTAGAAAAATATCAAACCCTAGGTGTCATCCTATGTCTTCTAAGATGTCTAACAAGAGGTCAAGTTGGAAACAAGGTCAAACCCTAGAGTTGTACAATCCCAAGCTCTAGAATTTTACCAACAAGACAATTTTAGGGGGATGTACAATCAAAACTCCTATATTTGACCTTTTATGCTTAAACAAGATTAAGATGAATGATTAACAAGGAAGGAGATGCACAATTACAATCCTTCTATGGTTTCAAACAATATTATTTGAGGGAAACAAGATAACATGCAACTTATCAACCATTATATAGAGCATATACTTGGAAATCATAAACAAACATAAATATTTGGAAAGAACACTTACTATACCAAGTCTCTATGCATGAGGAAACCATAATTCATTAACCATCCACCAAAATAAGAAAGAATCCACAAATTCACTCTCCAAGAGGTGTGCATAAATACTCCAAGATGAGAAAAGAAGATAAGAAGACACGAGAAGTGATTCTCCACAAGTGTGAGTTATTATTTGACAATGAGGGGGCGTTAGCCTTCTTATGTGAGGCAAACCTATCACTATAACCCTCAAAACCCCTTAAAAACCTAAAATATCCATGATACAAGGTGGATAAGTCAAGGTTGACCCCGAAAATATCCTCCAACATAAAGATACAATGAAAATACATCAAAACATCCCCTCAAAAGTGACATGTGTGAGTGTTACAGCCTCCAAAGGTTATGATTTCATGCTCTATAAGGGTAAAGGTTCCTCCAAAGGCCACATATCTCCATCAAATGGTGCAAGCATTTTCAAAGGTCACATATCTCACCCAAAAAGTCATGTCTCAACAACATCAAGTGCCAACTCATCATCAAAAGGGATGCCCCTATGTTAGGTTGGCCTAACAATCATCAAACCATGATGGCATCATCATAAATTCAACATCAAAGGGATAAGGTGTGATTTCATAGGTGAAAATGGCTACATTACCTCTCCAAAGAGGTGTACCATCATCTCCAAGTGCAACATCATCCAATCAGACCCTAAAATGTTCATGGATGCAATGTCCATCCTGTGGGGATTTCTTCCCTCTCAATGGTACATCATGATGTATGTGAAATGTCCAAGCTCATTTGTCCATTTTCCAAGGTCTAGGGGGTGTGGGGAGGTGCCCTAGGGCATGTCCAATCATCATATGGCCTTATGGTGAGATGAGATGTGAATTTTGATGAGGGTGTGGTCCTTTAGATCATAGTTTTATCCTTCAATTATTGAAAGTGAGGACTTGTTGATGACAATGGATGGTAGCTGTGGATATTTGGTGGAGTTACCATCTTTGGTTGGGAGTGATCCCTATCTAGACAGAGTTGGAATTTACATTGGTGTGATTCTAGCTTGTTGAGGTTTCCTTAGCTACAGTTTGGAGAGAAATAAGGAGACCAAGATTATGATAAGATTGAATGAATAACCTATATAAAATTGGGATAAGCTATTGGTATGTACTTGTAACTTCATTAGAATATGCTTCATTGGATTTTCTTGCAATCTATAAATAACCCCAACTCAAACCCCGTTTTCCACAACATGGATTTGAACTCTAATGATGACCTTTTGAGCATCAAACTCAACCACCCAATATAGGAATACAAGAAACTAAAAAACTATTTTTCTTCAAACCATGAACAAACAAAAAATCATTTAAATCAAGAACATCACTGTATGGAATAAAGAAGGAAATGGGGCCCACTCCTTTCACTAGATAAGTAGCATCATCACCAAAATTCACATTCATTCCCCCCTCTTTCTCCTAAATCTCATTGAATAGTTTCTTGTCGCAAGTCATATGTCTTAATTCCCCACTACCCACATGCCACCCAACATAACACAATATTCGAATATAAACATGAGACCATAGAGAAGACAACCTCAATCTAGGATATTGAATCATCCACTCATGCTATAGTCCTTACACCTCTTGCAACCTATTTATGTTGCTTGTTATTCCCTTTATTTTCTAGGTATTGGTTGGAATAATGTACCTTTTGGTGATGCCTAAAAAATTTCACATTAATCACATCCTTCTTACCTTGGCTTGATTATTCATTAATATGGTTCTTGTGTCCTTTTTTCCCTTCCACATCCTCCCAATGAGGGATAGGTCTTCTACTTCTTTTTAATTTGTTGAAAAAAATGCCAATATTATATCTTCCTACTAAAAGTCATCCCAAAGCTTATCAAAGGCAGGTAAATTGTCACAGGCATAAACACATTGTAGAAAGGGTTTCCAAGATTAAGATAACTCATCCAAAGAAATGGGAACCACCTGTTAATCCTCTACTTTTGTCCTTGTGGTGGTGAATTGATCTCTTAACTTTGTGATATTGGTTAAGTAGCTACCCATTGTATATGTGTCACTCATGTTGATGGATAAAAGCATTTTCCCAAAAGAATCTTCCTAGAAACACTCACACTTTGGTATAATGTAACCAAAACATCATAAAACTCTTTATTGGTCTTGTTCATTGTATTAATATGAATGATCAAGTGATCCCTGACTGAATCAATAATGATTCTATTTTCCTTGGCCTCCTTATTATGTTCAGTGAATAGTTTCAAATCAATAGGTGCATCGATTTATTTCTCAACATGCTCCCAAATCTCAACCTCTTCCAATACCTTTTGCAACCTGTTAGCACAAGAATTTGCAGCTAGAAGAGCCCTGCCTCTCCTTAAGAAACTAAATAACCTCTACAGGCATATACAAGCTTCTAACCTATCAACTCAAGGTTCTTGATTAGTCTCATCATACAAAAGAGCACAAACATTCCATAGCACCATGGCGCTGCAGAATAATCTATATAGTATGTCCTGCCATTTTGATACCTAAAGGGCTACCAAATCTCCTAAGTTGTGTAACGATGGTGCTACCGAATTCGTAGGGATATATTACAGGGGTGCTACCAAATTGTGTAGAGTTATTTTGCAAGGACGCTTTTGCCATTTTTGAGTGACTAACTTAAAACTTGTATTATGAACAAATTGGAAAGTATTTTTGAAAACTGGAGGAGGTTTTTGCTAATCACATACAAAATAAAAAAAACCTCTCTCAGTTTTGTAAAATGTGTTATTTTTTGATATATATTAGACATATAAGTGGTGCTACCGAATGTGCAGAACTGTTTTACAGCGGCGCTACAGAATTTTCTGTAGCGGTCACGGTTTGGATATTCTCCTTGTTGGGAGGTTACAACCTATCAAGGAGGATTCAAATGGATTCTCAAGGATCATTTAGATTTCAAGGGACACCTACACCTAAGTGTTATCTCCATCAAAGGCCTCGTGTCATGAGGNTAATGACTTCCAACAAATTCCTGAAAATTAGCAGTTTGTTGGATTTTTGTCTCTTTGATTGTTGCCACCTATCTCCAAGGATTAGAATCCAATGGAGGATATGGGATTCGACCTCCTAAGGATATTTGGATGCTATTTTCTATTTAAGGAAGGATATATCTCTTGGAGATGGTTTGGATTCATGAGCCAAGAGAGATGAGAAATCTGTAGGAGGCACTTTGCCTGTGATCATTGTAACCCTGAGGGGCTTTTGTTTTTGTAAACATTTTTGTTATTGAAGGTTCATGATATCTTTGTTATCAGATTGTATCTCTTGTTTTATTTTCCAATTTGTCTTCTTACTTGAATGAATTGTACACCTTGAGGATCATGGTTGCCTTTGATTAATGGATTCTTGAGCATCTGAGGATTTGATGTATTTTTCCTATTAGTCATTGTTTACATTGAAGTACCTTGAATTCATTTATGTAGAGAGGATCTATGCCTTATGGATATTCTTCTTTGTGTTATATTTTTATTCCTCTATTCAATAAATCTTTATCTGATATGCAGATTGATTGCATTTAATGAGCAGGTTATTTTCTTGAATTTGTTAGCACCAGAAGTCACTCCTGGATTGTAGTAGGAGTAAGCTCGAAACCCATTAGTTTATATGTCACATATTGTTTATAAGGGGTGACCGAATGGGAGTAAGATCAGAACAATATCGTTTTAAATCAGAAAAATGGGTTGGAAATACAGAGCTAGGTGAGGTCTTGATCTAACTTAGGCCAATAAGTTTGTATAGTGGTGAGTAGGTGGAGGAAAAACGAGAGAGGAATGAGAGTCTTATCTAGACATCTGGTCTTCTAGAAGCCTTTGGAGGAAAATTCTCAGATATGAGATCCTCTCAGACCCGAAAAATTCAAGAAAATGAAAACACTACAATAACCGATATAATCAAACCTACATTATATAGTCATTACAACACCCGACTGGATCATCCATGCCCGAGATTTAAGAGTCAGAGAAAAAGAGTAAGGAAGAGGTTGGCTGCCATTAAACAAGTGGTCTCAAATATCATTCTATAACCAGAGAACTAGAGGCCTCGCTAAAACTTTACAATTGGGAGCTTAGATCTACCATCGACACTAACAAAATGGAAAAAATGCCTACATATACTTAGAACTCGCTCCATTGCCTGAAATGTGATCATGTCATGCATTCAAGGCTTTACATTGATGAGATTCTCTGGCAGGCTGCACATGCAGATGTTGGTCAGACTTCCCATGCAGTCTTCTTGCCAAACACGATCTCTGTCAATCCAAACTAATAGCCTACACCTGCACTTTGTCCCTTTTTGGCCTTCTATTTAAGGGAGGAGATGATGTCTCACCTATATTCCTTATTTTCATTAAATTCTACCTTGGGATTGGAGAGGCCCCAGTCAACTCTACTCCTAGACAATGTGGCGACCTTCCCTTGGATGTTGCCACTTTGTTGGACTATTGTGAGGGGACTCATTTGGCAGACGTGGACAAGACTCTAGGTGGGGACGATGGCACCAATATCGTGAAGGTGAGACGAGGGGTGCTCATGTGGTCAGGCGAGACAGGTGGAGGGTGACATGGAAAGTGTGGAAAGTGGAAGGTGTGTGCACTGTGCTGGGATAGGTCAGAGGTGGAGTGGCATGGGGCGATGATGTGGAGGTAGATGTGAGGCTGCGATAGCATATGGGATGTGACCATCTACCATGGAGGTCATGAGCGGAACGACACTTGGCGAGAGATGATAGGCGGGAGTGACAAGGGGCTCTGGCCCAGTAGTGAGTGGAGGACAGGTGTAGCATATTGAGATGGGGAGTGGGAGTGGAGGATGTGATGGGCGAAGGTGAGAGATGGAATGGGAGACAGGTGCTAGCAAGAGGCGGGAGCAGTAAGTGGAGAAGGTAAGTGGTATATCAGAGAGGGGGTATGTGGTAAGAGGTTTTAGGGGGGGGGGCTCTGACATCACGAGGAGGGGCCAGGATAGTGGGGGGCCCACGATATAAAATTTCCATATCGAACCCCCCCCCATTAAAGGCAGAAAGGCGTGGGGGTTGAAAATTGAACCTACACCGTAGATCTGAGTGCGCAGATCTCAGACGCTTAGATCCACTCACCTCTTAAAAAAAAGTGAACGATCACATAACTTAGGATAAGTGGGTTCTTAACCCACTTCTTGTCATTATTTTGCCATGGTGTCCATTCTGAAGGAAGACCACCCCCTTTACCAACATATGTGATAACATTAGGCTCCATGAGGGATGGTCTACTCCCTGCGAGATGCCAAGAAAACTTCTACAATTTCAGTGCCTTACTATTGGGCTATGGAGTCACTTATGAACTGAAAACAAAGAAAACAAATATTTACAAATACATGAGAGACACTTGTGGCTCAAATAAAGAACTTCTTCAAAAAATGCCAATTTACAGGGCCACCAAAAATTTCATCGCCCTCCAAATCCTGCAACCTGTAAGTATTATTTGAAAATACTTCAGATATTGTGAAAGGCCCGATCCACAGGGCTTCAAACTTGTTGTTCTTTACTTTTTCCTGCTTGGGTGCATCCCATTTAAGCACTAGATCTCCCAGCTAGAAATATTCTTTTCTCACATTTCTGTCAAAGGCTTGTTTGATCCTTTGTTGACAGTTTGAGCTATCTTCATCACCTTCTCTCTGGCTGATGTACTTCCACTAGTTAATGAATCCTTCTGATCATATAATCATGCTCCCCTTGATAATCTTGAAAGAATTTGCTACAGGTAGAGCCAGCTTAGAGGGAAAAACAACTTATGTCCCATAAACAAGTTGGAAACGGGAGATACCTATGGATATTTTTGTTGTCACTTGATCAGCCCATAGGGCGGATTTGAGCTTTGAATCCCATGCCTTCTTATTATCCTCTAACATTATTTTAATAAGCTTGATCAAAATTTTATTAGAGGACTCTGCCAGTCCATTTCCTTGAGGATAATAAGGAGTGGAGTAAATTAATGAAATTACAAACTTCTCACAGAACTTGGTCAAAGGTTTAGACTTGAAATATGCATCATTATCAGCGATAATTCTACTGGGACAACCAAACCTTGCTATGATATCCTCCAGGAAACTGATGATTGCCTTGTGTGAGGCACTCCTGGTGGGGATGACTTCTATCCATTTGGTGAAATAATCTATTGCAGTTAAGATCCATCTGTGCTAACCACTTGAAGCAGGATGAATCTCCCCAATGAATTCTAATCCCCATTATTGAAAGGGTTTTGAAGCTACCACAGGCTTAAGTGGCAAGGATTTGAGTTGTTGCTTTCCTGAGAATTTTTGACATTTGATGCAGGCTCTAATATCTCTGCAGACATCGGTGAATAAGGTGGGCCAGTAGTACCCAACCCTGAGAATTTTGTAGGTTGTGGTCTTCCAGAAATGATGTCCCCCACATAGGTTTCTATGAAAATCAAACATAATCCTTTGGGCCTCCTGTGGGTCCAGACATCTCAGAAGAACTCCTAGAGGGTCTTTCCAGTACAAGACCTCGTCAATAAGGCAATATCTGATTGCTTTGAGCTTTAAATCTCTTTCCTTTCTCTTCCCCATCCCATCAGGGGGCTTTAAGTTTTGCAGAAAATATAATATGTCTCCATACCAGGTGCATTTTGCTAGTGGTAAGCTATCCTGAGAGATTTTGTTAGACCACTCTGCCTACTGATTTTCTAGGCAAACATTGATGAAGTTAACCCCCAAGGATTTACAATTATATTTATCCAACAACTTGGCTAAACCTTTCCCTTTAACTAGCTTGGTGGGCTTTATTTCCAGATCAAACTCAAGGATTTTGGCAATCCATTTGCTCCTCCTCCCATATATGTCTGGTTGAATGAGAATGTCCTTCACAACAGCTGAAGGGAAAAATGCAATAATACTTGAATGCAGAACATAAACTCTGAAATATTTAAGGGATTTCACCAATGCATAGGATTTCTTCTCCATGATGGCATATCTGCTCTCTACATCCCTTAGTGACCTGCTAAAAAAGGAGATAGATTGTTCCAATCCCTCAACATTCTTCTGTAGTAAAACACTTGCCACTGTATCAATTGAAGCAAAAGAGAAAATTAGAAAATCTTTAGAGTAATCATGACTAATAAGCACAGGCGCTTCAGTCAATGCTTTCTTAATCTAGATGAAGGATTCCCTAGGTTTAGCAGTCCATTTTATTTCATTCCCCTTTTTTAGCATGGCTGTGATATGCTTCACCAATTCAGAAAAATTTGAAACAAACCTCCTCAGAAAGTTAATCTTTCCCAGGAAATACTAGATCTCTTTCCTAGACCTTGGGAGTGATAAGGTTTGGATCACCTTCACTCTATTGGGGTCAATTCTGACTCCCCTAGCCGATACTATGTGCCCCAGTAATTTCCCTTCCTTCATGTCGAACAATGATTTCTTCGGATTTAAAGAGAGACCAAACCTTCTGCATTTTAAGAAGACCTTTTTCAGATGATAACAGTGCTCTTTATCAGATCTGGAGAAGATTGTTATGTCATCCAGATAGATGACAACAAATTTATCTTTTTCTCCAATGAAGGATATGTCCATGTCTCATTGGAATGCCACTCCTGCGTTCATCAATCCAAAAGGAATTTTGGAATACATGAATGTTCCCCAAGGAGTAGTGAAGGTTGTCTTTTCTCTATCCTCGGATAAAACAGAGATCTAATTGTAGCCGGAAAATCCATCAATCATGGAAATTCAGGATGCACCTGTTACCCTTTGTAATATATGTTCCATATTTGGAAAGGGGTAATTGTCCTTCTTTGAGCTTCTATTTAGATTTCTGAAATCGACACAGAGTCTGATTTCTCCACTTTTCTTTCTCACTGGGACCAAATTGGCTACCCATTATGAATATCTCAGGGGGACAATGATTTGGGCATCCAACAACTTCCTTACCTCCTTCTCCATGATAGGTAGTAACATAGGATTTATTTGTCTCAACTTCTACCTAAACGGTTTGGATTCTTCCTTCAATGGGATCTTGTGCTCTATAACACTGATGTCATATGTTTTGAGGTCTTCATAGGTCTAAGAAAATACATCAACAAATTCTTTTAATAGCTCAGCATACTCGACCCTCTACTTCTTTGACAAGCTATTAGACAACTTGAGAAACTTTGGCTTCTCCTCTGTGCCAATATTTCACTCAGCCACATCAGCATCATCCTTTAAGATTTCTCCCTTTACTGCCACATAATTTTTATCGAAAATCCTTTCCAAAGGAACTAGTCCTTTGGGGATGTGATTTCTAGGCAGCTGAACAATATGATGATCAACAATCTTGTTCAGAAAATCATCATCATAGGGATCAGCTTCATAAGCAGGGTCTTGATCAATGTGCAATTATGAATACTCCTCAACAGTCTCTAGGAATATTTTGATTTCAAGGTCATCCTAAAACACCTTCCAATGCTTAACATTATCAGGTATGGAGGACCTGTATTTTACTTCTATATCATACTTGATCTTGGGTGGCAGAGGGACTCTGAAATGGCTCGCTGAAATAGATAGGGAATCATCCACAATGTTTTCTCCTCTTGGAATAAATGATATATTGAAAGCCAGGAAAAAACTGCCAATGAGGTCCCAGGCTTCATTTTTGTAGCTCCTAAGACAAGGGTGTTTGGCCTGATAAATATTTATGATCTGTTGAATAATCATCTCAGCATCACCAAACACAGATATTTTTTTAATTCCCATGTCCTTTGCAGCCCTTAAGCCCAAAACAAGAGCCTCATACTATGCCACATTATTGGTATCTTCAAACTCTAACTTGTATGACAGAGATATAGTTTCTTGAATAGGGGAAACCAAAATTACTCCAGCACCAGCACCTTCTCTCGAAGAAGCTCCATCAAAGAACATTTTCCATACAACAGTAGTTGGAGGAGAATCTTCGTGGGGGTTAATTGGCTTCTTTTTGAGTTGAAGAGGGATCTTAGGGGTGTTGGTGAGCTGCAACAAACTAGATCCAAAATCAATATCAAGGGAAAAGAAGGGATGATTGGTGGGGTCTGCCTCATCACTGATGATGTAGGCTAGCTGATATTCTCTGTACACTGTTATGTGCTCCCATCGAAAGACTAGAATGGTAGCATATGTGAGGTCCATCTGCAATGTTCCCCCAAGCCTTTTAATCCAACATCTTGACAATAGAATGCCAAACTTGGGAGGTACATCAACTACCACGATATCCATGACCACACTTTTCATGGGAAGTTGTAACAAGGTTACCACCAGATCTTTGATGACCCTAAGACATTGCACCCTCCTTGAGTCGAAAGAGTAAAAATCATGATAAGATTTTGTGACTTCCAGCCCGAGTTCTTCCATGACAGTTTTGGGCATGATATTATGGGAAGCCCCTGAATCCATTAGAAAATTATGCAGCACCTTATCATGTATGTTCAATGATGTGTAGAAGGGAGGGGATGATTCATCTCTATATTCTACCATAGGACCTAAGATAACTACTGGTTTTTTTTCTTGGAGATTCATTGAGTCTATGGAATGGAAGGATGGTTCGGGTTGCAGTAGCTTAGAGAGGGACCTTTTTAAATCTTCATGTTTGACTAGCTCTGAGATGGGCACAGGAATTCTGATTTTTTGAATTTCATGCTCAAAGTTAAAGGGGGGAGGAGGCTTCAAAATTTCTCTCACCTCTAGGATAGGTTATTTGGTTATTGGTGAGGGATTATGCGTTTTATTTTCCTTGGCGGTGATTGCTGCAAGTTTTTCTACTATGAGAGGCTGATCAGGGATGTCAGACTTCCTTTCTTTCTTTTTTGACTGAAGGTTATATTTATTGGGACTGCTACTGGCCTTTTCTCCTTTACTCAGCTCGTTTATGTGGCTGTTCATGAGGGACTCCTTATAGGAAGAATGATTCAAATGGGGAAAAGGGGATCTGTCTCCAATACAGTGAATTTCAAGGTCAAGCTCTTCTTATCCTCTCTCCTCATCAATAACAAGGTTTTTTTGGAGAGGAGTTTGGATTTTATGATCACTTCTATCTCTGTCCCCTTGTTCCCGTGGCATGATATAAGGAGCATTGTTGTTCAACCTTCTGAAGTTGCCTCTATTGTCAATGTTTTGGGGATTTCTGTATGTTTGCTTCCCCTCCATTTTAATTGTCTCCATCTCTGCAGACAGAGACTTTACCATATTGGTAAATTCATCTACTTGAGGGTGAGCTATAGAAGAACTAGAGATTGAGGCCTCGGATCTCCCTCTTCCCTTGTCTTTGTCAGATTTACTTCTAAGCCTATTAACTGCCAACACATTGAATTCTACTTCCAAGGCTGCATCTTGCATGTTAGCCAAGGAAGTAGCTCTTCTTTCTCTGAGAAAGAGGTAGAAATTGGGGTCAAAGGCACTTGCATAAGTGATTTTGGCAGAGGATTCTGAGGGTTTTATTTTAGCAGGGATCTTATTGTACATATTATTGAATCTCTTGGAGAAGTCAGAGACAGACTCTCATTCCTTTCTCTTCAAGGACCCAAACTCTGTCATATAATACATGAAATATTTTTTATCTCCCCACTGTCTCAAGAAGGCATTATATAGAGCTTCAATCCCAACAATAGATCCAGGTGTTAGTCCCCTAAACCATTTCCTCACCTCACCATCAAGACTTTGGATGAAGACCCTCATCCAGACATCTTCATTTTCAATATTCAGGTTGTCTGCATAACCATAGAAGGAAACAAGGTTCTCTTCAATAGTTATGTCTTCCTCTCCAGTGAATTTAGGCATATACTTCAAGTAATCTCTAGCGGGGAGAGGATTCATGGGTTGAGGAAAGACCAGAGGGGCATACCTCACAACCACTATGGCATACATTATATTTATAGGGGGATGAGCACCTGCGATAGGGATATTAGGTTGAGGAGAACTAGGGGGAGAAGGGTTTCATCTTGGGGAGACTAGAAATGAGCTTGCAAGAGGAAAAGGGATGAGAAGAGGTTTTGAATACAAGGATACAAGGCTTAAGGGAACAAAGATTGGTGTGGGCACAATACTAGCAAAAGTAATAGAATAAGGGATGGTAAAGCTTGGGGTGGGGAAATATTATGAATTCCTAGGTCTAGACCAGGCTGCAACATTGAGAGATATAGGATTGACAAAGCTCTCTCCCTCTAATCCAAGGCCAGGAGGAGAAATCTCAACAAGAACACTCCCAAAATTTAAAAAACGAGAAACTCCAACAAGAGGTCTGATAAGACACTGATACGAAGATATTGGAGTCTCAAACAGAGGGTAATGAGAACTATCAGAAATACCTGGTTCAGTAGTAGAAGATCCTTCTTTAAGGGCCTTTCCCTTTCTGATAAGCTTCTTTGGATTTGCTTCATGTGTTTTCAAGGGAAACTGAGGGGTAGATCTCGTATGCCTACCTCTGGAAGCCGTAACTAAAACAATAGATTCCCCAATGGAGTCGTCTCAATGGAGTCTCTAGGTGCACAGTAGAAATCTTGGAGGGCTCTGATGCCTGATGCACCTTCAAAATTAGAGGTTCAATGTCGTTCAATCCCAGGGAAAATATTCAACTTCGTCCCCAGCAACGGTGCCAAAAATGTTAGCACTAGAAGTCACCCCTGGATTGCAGTAGGAGTAAGCCTGATACCCATCAGTTTATATGTCACAGGTTGTTTATAAGGGGTGACCGAATGTGAGTAAACTCAGAACAATATCGTTTTAACTCAGAAAAATGGGTTGGAAATACAGATCTAGGTGAGGTCTTGATCTAACTTAGGCCAGTAAGTTTGTATAGTGGTGATTAGGTGGAGGAAAAATGAGAGAGGATTGAAAGTCTACTCTGGACAACTAGTCTTCCAACAACCTTTGGAGGAAAAGTCTTAGATATGAGATCCTCTCAGACCCGAAAACTTCAAGAAACTTAAAACACTGCAATAACCGATATAATCAAGCCTACATTATATAGTCATTACAACACCCGATTCGATCATCCATTCCAGGGATTTAAGAGTCAGAGGAAAAGAGTAAGGAAGAGGTTGGCTACCATTAAACAAGAGGTCTCAAAGATCAGTCTATAACCAGAGAACTAGAGGCCTCGCTAAAACTTTACAATTGGGAGCTTAGCTCTACCATCGATACTAACAAAATGGCAAAAATTCCTACAAATACTTAGAACTAGCTTTGTTGCCTGAAATGCAATCATGTCATGCATTCAAGGCTTTACGTTGACGAGATTCTCTCGCAGGCTGCACATGCAGACGTTGGTCAGACTACCCATGCAGTCTTCTTCAGGCGTGATCTCTGTTAGTCTAGACTGACAGCCTACACCTACGCTTTGTCCCTCTCAGGCCTTCTATTTAAGGGAGGAGATGACGTCTCACCTACCTTCCTTATTTGCATTAACTTCTACCTCGGGATCGAAGAGGCCTCAGTCAACTCTACTCCTGGACAACATGGTGACCTTCCCTTGGTTGTTTCCGCTTCATTGGACTATTGCAAGGGGACTCAATTGGCAGACATGGATGATACTGTAGGCGGGGACGATGGCGCCAACGCCGTGAAGGTGAGATGAGGGGCACCCATGTGGTCCAGCGAGACAGGTGGAGGGTGACATGGAATGTGTGGGTGATGGAAGGTGTGTGCACTGCACTGGGATAGTTTAGAGGTGGAGTGGCATGGGGCAATGATGTGGAGGTAGATGTGAGGCTGCAGCAGTAGACAGGATGGGACCATCTGCTAGGGAGGTTGTGAGCAGCAGGACACTTGGCGAGATATGATAGGTGGGAGTGACAAGGGGCTATAAATCAGCAGTGAGTGGAGGACAGGTGTAGCATAACGAGATGGGGAGTGGGAGGGGAGGATGTGATGAGCAGAGGTGAGAGACGGAGTGGGAGACAGATGTTAGCAGGAGCCGAAAGTGGTAAGCGGAGGAGGTAAGTGGTAT
>JASDQU010026673.1:0-12365 GCA_032191745.1 Picea mariana
CTACGATCAATTGGAAGGAGAGGTGCACTGTGCCGCACTTGACAGAATCTATCTTGTAGCCTCATGTGCCCTTCTCGACATTTCCATAAGTTTCCTTTGTCTTCTGGGTGAGAGCGTGATCCACGATCTTTTCGGGGTAGAAATCATGTGGGTCAGGGCCTTGCATGCTTAGCCCTATGATCCAATTGATCAACATCGGATCCACTTTGATACGATGGTTCAACCATAAATATTCACCATGGTATTAGGACAACAACAACTTGATGCATGCATTTAGTTCCTGATTCCTTCCGAAGTGTGGGATCTTCGTGACATTGAGCAGTGTGGACTGCACGAGGTTATGGGTCCATGATTGAGGAATTATCTTTGAATTCTTTCCTTTTGTTCTAGTGAGGTACTTATGCGGGGTGAGCATGCTATAAACCTTCTTGTCATCGAGGTTGATGTTGCTAAACTTCAATGCTATGATCTTATCCTATTTTGTGTGCACTATACATATCCCCTTTGGGAGGTACGTAGTGACCAAAGTGTACTCAAAATCTCCAGGCACACTGTCTCGATTGATTGTGCTGCTCAGGGGTGGTAGATAGGTAGGTAAAATACTCGAAATCAGCTTGGCATTCATGAGATCATCTCTCTGCTTAGTTCTCTTTTCATCTACTGGGCAGGATGGACCATCTCGAGTAGTGGATGGAGAGGTTGATAGTCCTCTCATCGAAGATGCTTGTAAACCTGTAGACATTCCTCTCTCCGACATGACTCTTTCAGTCATTAAGTTGAGGATAAATTTCGTTACTGATTCTTCAATTACGGTGAGCTCATTGGGCATACGCACTCAGGATTAAAATTATCTGGGTCACGAGGATCTTAGATACGGTACTAGAACAAAAAACAATAGAATAATGATCACTGTATACAATGCATTGAGTCTGTGGGCTTCAAATTCTCAGTTAGCAAAATTGTTCTCCGTGCATGGTGCGACGGGATAAGTAGGTAACTCGACAATGGTTCGCTTGCAATGGTTATGGGCCTCCATTAAATCTTTTTCGATCCATTATGGCATGGTATAACGGTCTAATGACGGACCTTTATTTCCTTTCTTCCCATTCGGAGCATTGATCGAATGGTTATAATATCCCCAACGGCTATATTGCTTTGTCGTGGCGAAGTACCACGTGTCATTGTTCTGATATCCCAACGAAGCTCCAATTCTACAAATTTGTTTTTCTATGAAGTTCTCTCTGGAATCTTCTATATATTTTCAATATTATCCCTCTTTTTACTTAGCTTTCTAGCCTTATTTCTAGTGAGATTTGTCTTAGTATGTCTTTTTCCATTCTGATTCTTATCTTCTTTTAACATAGTCACTGCGCACTGTTGAGATTCTTTTCTAGGATTCAGGGGTAATACCTCTTCTTTATCTGGAGTAAGTACTTCAGTCTTTTGTGGGTCTTCTAGTGTTCTTGTAGCTTCGACATCAGGGTCTCTAGTGTCAAACAACTTCGATCTGTTCTCTCGTTCTTCAATCAAGTATGTGATCCTTCTAGTCATGAAATATTTTAACTCTTGTTTCTTCTACTCCAAGACTTATTCTTCTTTTTTTTGGGTCTAGCTTGATCTCTGTCAATCCAAGGTTTTCCTATTAACATGGTAAATGGGGTGTTTTCTTCAAAAAATTTAATAATCTCAGCATCTTCCTTTGTCGAAGTTCCATTGACGGTCATAGGTATCAGGGTGAGCCTTCCACACAGGTTTACCAGTTTTCCTTTGAATAACCCTATTCCTCCTAATGAAGGAATCATAGCAGGCCTTCCTATAACTTCCCAAGTTCTCTCTGTCGTGATATTCACCTATGTTTCCTCATCTAGGACACAGTCAATGTCGAAGTCTCCTATTCTTTCTTCAATGCATTCTTTTCCTTTGAAGATTTCTAATAATCTGACATGTCGGTGGTCATTCAAGTTTTCTCTTATTTGTAGAAATATTTTCTCTAATTCTTCATGGGGTTCTGCTATAGCCTATGGAGCTACCTTAGGGTTTTATTGATTCATATTCATTCCTTCAAGCTTAGAAATAATTTTGGGGCAATCCAACACTTCATGGTCCATAGCTTTGCAACAAAGACAACTAGGTCTTCTCCCAGGGAATTCTTTAGCAATATATCTCGGTTTTCTGCAACTGTAACATAGGGTTAATCCTCTCTTTCTTTTAAATGATCCCCAACATATACTGTATTGTTCACTAGGATCATAGGAGCTAACCTGCAATAAATTATTTCTGGGATCCTACATCCATTCGTTAGTCCAAATATTCTTTCTATGCATAGGTATAACATATCTTTCACTATTCTTATCATATCTACTCATATCAAACCTTGTTTCATCTATTAATGCCCTAGTTTTCAAACTAGGATAGACTCTATTAAACATACCTAGATCCATACTATAGAAACAAAAAATTCCACTTATCTTACTTCTATAGATCACAAAGCATTCATATCTAAATTTGTTTTCTATCTTTACCTTTATCAGAGCACAGAGCTTGCAGATCTTACCTTTTTTAACCAGAAATTCTCACTTTTACCTTTCTTAGAGCACAAATATTTCAGATCTTTCTCTTTCCTTCATATCTGACCTCTTTTCTTCAGCACAAATCTTTATAGATCAAGTAGAACATTTCACACCAGGGCACAGATCTTCCACAATTTCAGGATGAATCATTGCACATAGCTTCTTCTTTCTTAATTCCCAACAATCACAGTTTTAGTCCTTGCAATAGAACCATTTTTTGGCACAAGGGTAGACCAAGGGTTCAATGCTACAACAATGCACCAAAAAATCCATAACTACCGACCCTTTTGACAACACCTGTGAAGCAGATGAAGTCTCACCTGAGGTAGAGGCAAGGGTGGTTGCAAGACTCAGGTGTTTTCAACCTTAGCTGCGACACAAATTTTTTATTGTACTACTTAATAAAGAAGTTAGCACCGTTAGTTATACAAGATATAATCATTAATCACTTCGCTGATAAAATAGGGCTTCACAGCATTCACACTATTATAATGTACTTAAGAACTTAACATCAATATATAGGTCATATCTAGCATATCAGGCACTAAGCACATTCACATGGATCAGATCTAATATTCTCACATATCATTAGCACTAAGCATAAGAAGATATATCCAATCATCTCAAAGAACTTAGCAAAAGAAGACATAAACACATTAAGATAATAATAAAGCAAGACAACACAATGCTTACATGGTTCACACCCACCCTGGGGCTACATCCACCAACTCTTCTTCTTTATTGTCTTCAACCAATTGGTTACAAACACAAAGCCATCAAAACCCTTACTCCACACAAGACAGAAGATCTGTGCAACTCGCTAGATCCTTCTTCCTTTCATTACAACACTAAGTCGTCTATAGTCTCACCCAAGGACTTGTACTCAGCTCTACAAGTCTTACATAGAATGCACAAAGCCTTGATCACATAGATCCAACCCTTGGCACTTAGCCTACATCTCATAGATATACTATTCAACTACTTCTTGCATTGCCTATCCTTCTATTTATACATACAAAATAGGCCTAAACATGGGTAAACCCATTGGTCAACATCCCATTCCCGTTACATATTCCAAAAAATCCAAAAAGGATCCAAAAGTGGGCCAAGATCCCATGATCTCCACTTCATCTTTCACTCCTCCTTCGATAGGCTGTTGAAGTCCCAAAATAGGTCAACATGACCAAGAAACTCGCAAAACTTGGTCAAGGGCCAACACACACTAAGAGAAGGATGCCCTCCAAAATAAGTTTGAAGAAGAGAAAACAAAAATCCAGTAAGAGAAAGAGTAGTTTCTCACAACAAAGGTATGAGTAAAAGAAGCAGTCAACAGAGCACTTCACTCTGTGACAGGCTTAGAGAAAAAAGAGGAAGACCCTGTGGAACATCAAGTAGAGCAGCTTGCGGAAGCTATCCAACAACTTCAACAAAGAATCACAGACCTCAAGATATGAACAATGCCAAGTACACCACAGGATGTGCGAGATCAACGAGAAGCCACTACTCGGAGTGCAGTCGAGAGGATCAGACCATTCACTTTGGAATATAAACAACTAATTAATTGCAGCACATATAATTATGAGAGAATCACTAAATATACTGAGCTAAAGGTACTGGAGTGATAGCTCCAGGAGGCAAAGCAGCAAAAAACAATAGTACAAGCGTAGTTGAAGATCCTGTCAGCAGTTGAAAGGATGAAGCGATCCCAAGAACAATGCATTTCTCAACAATAGGTCCACACCATTTAGAGAAAAGTCATGGAAGTGACTCAAAGGCTCCAACCAGTCCAGGACGAAGCTTTCCAACTGTTTGAGGAGATTCAAGGCCAAGGCACAGAGTTGGAACAAGTAGTTGCTATAGTCGAACAACGTTTAGAGGGACTTGTAAAAAAAGAAGTCATCCAAGATTTCGTTGAGAAGAATGCCCTGGCACAGAAACAAGTCGAAGCATATTGAGCCAAGCTCAAGGATTTTGAAACACAACTACCCAAACCAGAGTGACTCAGGATGAGTCACAGGTGAGTGTTGGTGGTCCGTTGGCCCTTGACCAAGTTTGAGGATCCTTGGTCCTGTTTGACCTACTTTTGGGACTTTGACAGGCTGTCGAAGATAGATTGCAAGTCGAAGCATGGATCACGGGATCTCGACTCCTTTTTAGGGATTTTTGGGTTTTGGTATTATGTAATGGGAATGGGGATGTCGGCCCATGGGTTTACCCATGTTTAGGCCTATTTTGTAGTGTAAAAATAGAATTATAGGTGATGTAGGAAGTAGTTAGTTAGTTATTAAGTTTGATATATGTGATTGAAGGAGGGACAAGTATGTGATGCTAAGTGCTAAGTGTTCATTGCTAAGTGCAATTGGTAACTGTAATTGCTTTATGCATACTATGTGAGGCTTGCAGAGCTAAGTGCAAGTGATTGTAGGAGACTATGGAAGGATTTGTGCTATAATTCGAGGAAGGAGGATCTAGCAAGGTGCACAGATATCCTATCCTATGCAGAGTAAGACATCAAGGCTCTGTACATGTAGCTGATTGATTGAAGATAATAAAAGAGAAGGCAAGTTGGTGGACGTATCCCCAGGGTGGGTATGAACCACGTATATCCTGTATTGTGGTTCCTATGTGCTTTATGGTTGTTTTATTGTCTATGTGATTGAATGATTAGTGAATTGATATATTCTTAGAAGGATCTAATATGGTAGCTTAGTACTAAATAATGTGAATGAATGCTAGATCTGATCTATGTTGATATTCTTATTACTTGAATCTATTGGATCTGTATAGATACTATGTTGCTTTGTTGTTAGGGTTTAGTTGCGTTGTAAACCAAGGTTGAATATTAAAAAAATGTGACTGCTAAATGATATGATAAAGTGTTACAATCACAGATCTGTGTCCCAGCTAAGGTTGCAGACACTTGATTCCTTCAACCACCCCTACCTCTACCTCAGGCGAGACTTCATCTGCTTAGCAGTTTTTGTCGAAAGGTCTGGTAGTTAGGGTTTTGTTGGTTCACTATTGTAGCATTGAACCCTGGGTTTGTCCCTGTGCCAACACTAACTGCAACTCTTGGAACACCTTTTCCAATTGAGTGACTTTCTCTTTGAATTGTGTGCTCCACTTTACCAGTGTTTCCACACTTTGCGTTGCAATGTGCTCTACCAGCACTGTGCTGCATTATGCATGTATTTGATCGATTTTCCTCTTCTTGACTTGTATATTTTCGATCAGCCCCTCTGCTTCATGTTGTAGTGGCTCTAGCTGAGCCTGTCTTGCTTATTTGTCTACTTGGTAAGTCTTCATCTTTTCCTGCAGGTTCTTCATATCCTGCGCACTCCTCATCCTCTCTAATATGGACATTTCCTTCTGTTGTTGCTTTAATTCCTGAATGTTGGTCATTATCTTCACCTGCTTCTGGTCCAATTGTTTTATTTTCTCATCTTCTTCCATGTTGGTCCACAGTTGAGCAGTCTTATCATAGAATTCTTCCACAACCTTAGCATCCTACGCAATATTGTTGATGGGCGCATTATCCTCCTGTTGTCTTTTCTCTCTAACTTTGGGAGGTGTAGTGGAAGTCAATTTCTCCATGAGATCTGTGATCTCTTGTTGGTATCTTTCCATGAGCTGAACAATTCTCTGAAAATTTCCTTCCTATGTGTCTTCTGGCTCCTACACGCAGTCTAGGATGTTGTTATAAACTATTTTCAGTCCCTTCTCTAACTTGGTTGTGCATTTATTCTCCTCCTATTTATCTAGAGTCAACTAGTCACAGGTAATTTGTAACACCTCTACAACCTCCCTACCAACTTCCAAGTTGGTAGCATCTGTGCAGGCTCTTGATTGGACTTCTTGCATCACACTTTCTTGTAGTTTGTATAACACCTTTGTAGGTATATGTTCCATAACCAACTCAATTTTGTCTATTTCCCCAACTTTTTGTTGTGTTGTCTCCTCATCAAATCACATAATATGTTGTGTGACATTGAAGGTGTCACTTCCCTACACCACTATCAGAATTGTTTCGTCTTGTTCCCATTGTGCACATTCTTGTTGTGTCTTCTTTGTCTGTTGCATTGTGGTAATTTCAATTCTTTATAGATTATCATGGAGTTCCACCAATTTATCCATGATCTCTTGTCTTTTCACCTCTATTGTGTAGACGACATCTTCTCCCATGTCCTGGACTTTGTTTTCCACTAGCTCGACATCGTCCTCTGTAATTGTGAGTACTAGAGTATTCTCCTAGTATTTCATTTTCTTTCAGGTTTCCTCCTCCTGTGTATAATTTCTCTTTACCTGTGAGGGTTGCTCCCTAGTATTATTCTTATGTGCCTCCTCCTCTTCGGGATGAGATGATTCTCTATTCTTTTCATCGCCTTGTAGTTCCTCCCTTGACATTGTTTCTTTCTTTCTGGTATTTTTCATTGTTGTGTTGCGTCCTGACAGTTGAGCGTTCTCTACAACCTTTCTGGTGTTGTCAGTTGGACTAATTTTATTTTTCGATGTCCTCCACTTTCTCCTTGATTCTTTTTCTTTCTTTGTTGTTGTCACCTTCCACTATGTGGGCCAATCTTTGATAATCTAGTCGACCTCTTCCCTTGATACGCAGTACTACTTTTCCAACCATTTTTTCTTCAGGTCCATTGTGTCCTGGATACACATGTGATGTTTGGATTCCTTAAACCTGGAAATCCATTTGTTCTCCCAAACCACCTCAACAAAAATCCTCCATACATTTTTCATTATTTTTTGTATATCTTATAGAACCATGGAAAACACTGCACTATTTTCTTGTTGATTCTTAGTATCATTGGCTTGCTATAGGGTTTCTTATCTTGTTGTGTATCACTTCCCCTTCCTGTCTAGAAAAGAAGAGAACTTTGGTTCCTACCAATCTACCAAAGTGATGAGGATGAGGAGCTAGGAATAATGGAACTCAGTGCCATTGTCCTATGCATCCTAGCAGACAATCAAAAATTGGTTTAACAGGTACGGTGACCAGCTAAACATTACCTCTTTTGCACAATCCACAACTACTGCTATGATTCATGTTGGGGCCTCTTATTTCCTACACTTCCTCAACATTTTTCAAGCCATTATCTTTATGGAGAAACTCTTCATGGCATCGTTGATATGTTTGATGATGATACCCATGTTCCCCATGTTGGTTCCAAAATGCACTTTTACTATCTCAACAATTTCCTTTTCATGCGCTTTATTTTCCAGGTACTCTTTGGGTTGTGCGCCAATAGTGGGAAACCCTGTAATCTTGGAAATCAATGCCACATCAATGGGGACTGGCCTATCCATCCATAGGATACCCCCATGTACCCTAGCCAATAAATTCTTGATGAGTAGTTCCACATTCTTACCACTCCCTAAGTGTGGTATGTCGAGGAGGTTCATGATACCGAAATTGTAGAGCCCTGTTATCCATTGCACAGGCTCCGAGATGGTTCTTTTGAGGGGTCCGATCTCCCCCATGTCTGCCAAATAAGTTTCCTCTTCTAGGTCTAGAAACTTATCAATGTCTTGAACATCATGGTCAAAGTATCTCATCTTTGGCAATTTCCTGAGAATATCCTTCATGGTGACCATGACATCTGGAAAGTATGGGAGTGTGATCTCTACAGCATCCTGTGCATTTATTTTCTACCCAAATGTTGGGTGGTCTTCTACCATTTTTTCTATCGTGTCTTCTTCCTCTCCTTTGGTCTTTATCTGGTTTTTAATGTCCTCGATCAACACCTCCTATGTGACATGACCCTATTGTTGTCCCTTCATTCCCTCAAGTTTGACAAGTGTTTCTGGGTTAGGGTTTGTGCTTCCATTTGGGTTTTCATAGATCTAACCCATTTCTCCTTGTGCATTCATTGATGTTTCCTCCTCTACCTTTGTCAATATGAGGGACTTTGTCATCGAGGTTGTGACGTCTTCCAATTCGACCACATTCTCAGACTCTATTATTCGTTCTTTCCTTCTTCTGGCCTGTCGAGTAACCCTAGTATATCTTCCTCGGAAACCAACCTTTGGAGGTGTCATGCTGGATACATAGTGGTCAATTGATCTCTTCTTCACATAATTTCACCTAGGTTTCACTCTTCATCTCTCTCTTTGCTTAAAAATCACTAATTTGTAAAATTTCTTGTGCTTTTCCCTCTTTATAGACCCGGTCAATTAATGTTCTGTCATATTTTTCACTTTTTCCATGCATTTGCGCAGTGTTCAATTTTCTAGCGCATAGTCTTTAAAATTTTTTCACACCAATTGTTGTGTGATATCATTCATGAATCACTTCTTCCTCCTAAGTACTTATTTTTGGATTTTTCTTCATTTTTATGTTTTTATCTTTCTTTTTCTTATTTTTCTACTTTTTATGTCTTTTCATAAGTTTCCTTTCCTAATTTCTACTATAGTACACTATACAAGTGGCTTCCTTACTACGCTGCAACTACTGAGAGTTAGTAGGTCAATTGTCCCTGTACAATTTCAATCAACTATTATTCACCATTCCTTGAATTTTTGTTCCAGTCAAGTCCTTTGGCTACAAAAATCCTCCATCTGTGACATACTTCAATTCATAGGGCCCTAGCCAATGCATTCAGAAATTACCAGGATGTTGCAAAAAAAAATTATCATAGAGGAGAACTAGGTCTACCTCCTTAAATATCTTCTTCTTTATGTGTCGGTCATGCCAGGATTTGTCCCTTTCTTTCTGCACCTCTTAGTGGAATCCTTCCAAAATCCTATCTTCTGTTGGCATGTTTACAGACATGTGTTCTTGTCATTGATGGCAAGATCAGAGTATGCAGCAATGGAAAAACAGGGACTTCGTAAGCTCAGGAGGATAAGTGCATAGGTACACACAGAGTGCAAGAGTGTGCTTAATCATTTGATGGAAAAAAGATAGGCAAGGTAGATTGGGGAAAAAATTGATCTGACTCCATTTCGGAGTTTCGGATACCGGGAGGTGGAAGTGTTGAAACACTTCACCACAGGAGTCCCGGAATCGTGAAATGCGAAATGCCGAAATCTCGAAAGCAAGAGACAGTTTTGTATACTGGGATTTCGGATACCATGAGTTGGGAATGTTAAGAACTCTTACTATAGGAATCCCGAAGTCATGAAACCCGAAGTCGCGAAATGTGAAATCGTGAAATGTCAAAGACTCCATACCGGAGGTTCAGATACCAAGAGTTGGAAGAGTCAAGTGACAAGACTCTTCATCACAAGAGTCCCAAAGTGACGAACTACGAAATGTCGAAATCCTAAATCAGGCACAAGGAAGGCCCATGAAGTGTCGAATTCATGACAAGATCTGGACCGTTGGATCCATAAGACACATGATGACAGATCGTCATTTCACCAACTATAGATTCAAAGGAATGGGGTTCCATAACCTCTCGAACTCGTAACAAGAATTCGCGACATGAGAAATCATGAAAGGTCGAAATGTGAAATGTTGAAATGATCGGAGCTAGTGCAAGCAAGCTCCATTTTGGAGCTTTGGATACCAGGACATGGAGCATCAAGAACTCATCTTCACAGGAACATCGAAGTGTTGAAAAGAGAAATCGCGAAAGCACTATATGGATAAGCGCTCAGTCACCTCTCATAGTCAGTTGGTCGAAGAGCTGTAGAGAAAAGCTTGAAGTGGCAAGCTCCTCTTTTCGGAGTTCCAGAGACCATGACTTGGAGAGTTGAGATGCCACACAACAGGATTTCCAAAATTTTGAAATGCGAAACACGTTTTGGCTCAACCTGTGGTCACAGCCATTGGTCACATCGATGAAAGATGGAGGAAGGAGCTAGTGCAGACAAGCTCCATTTCAGAGTTTCAGGGATCGGGACATGGAGAGTAATGAAATATTTACCACGGGGATCCCAAAATGTTGAAGTGCGAAATGTAATAATGAACGCAAGATTCAATGAAGTCAGTTCAATGGTGCAGATGAATTTGAATAAGATCGGAGGGATATTGTTTCACTTCACAGTGTAACTGATAGAAACAAATGATGGTTTCTGTCAAAGGATGAGCTCATCTATGATAGATAAGATGGAGAGTCTCAACTGCCAAAGAACCTTAGGAATCTCAATATAGCACCCAGTGATGATGGATGCATGGGTGAAACCACCAGAGAAGCTGAAGAGTTACCATGATGATCAGGCAGAGCACTCACAATGGGCAGGAGATGCAGAACAGAGAGAGACAATGTGGAACACAGGAAATGGGATAGTTGTGGAGGAGTGAAGTGTAGAAAACACCCCGATGTGGAGGTAATTGGTGTGGAGAAGATGCAAGATCAAGTAGGAGATTTCATGCACAAGGTGCACAAAGACTATAAGAATAATGAATAAAGAAGAAATGGGGGTTGTTGTTGTGTATGATTGAGGTGTGAAGAAGGAGGCAGAGCGCAGCAGTAGAAATGTACATAAGAGGAATGGTGCATTAAAGGGATATGGCACAGATAGTATAAAATAAAAAATAACAGAAAGCGCAAGGAGTGTGCAAAAGAAACTGATGCAGACAGAGCAACGCAGTGTAGCAGAATAGTGATGAGATCGATAAGCCATTGAAGAACTTTATATCACTGTAATAAGTCATAATAAAAAATATTTATATTTTAGGGTGGTAGGGAGGTGCTAGGGAGGACTGTTGTCATCAGAGGTTCAAAGTGGGTGCTTGAACAAAGGGAGTTGTAGCTTCCATATGGTTGCATCCAAAGAAACCAGGGTGGCAGGGTGGTGCAAGGGAGAATTGTTGTTCTCTGTTATACAGGTTGGTTCCTGTGTGACTGAAAGTTGGTGCTTCCATCTAGTTGGTGTTGGAACACTTAGGGATTTGGTGCTTCCTTATACTGGGTGCTAGAGAAACTAGGGATTTGGTGCTTCCTTCTAGTAGGTGCTAGAGAAAACAGAGAGTTGGCACTCTCGGCAAGTTGCAGCTTGCAATACAGAGGTTGTAGCTTCACAATGAGTTGGAGCTCATATGTATGATATTGTATAGAATGTAAAGATTACTTATCATGTAAAGAAGAAGAGGTTTTTACCCTTTATGGGTTTCCTCAGNCAATGGGCAGGAGATGCAGAACAGAGAGAGACAATGTGGAACACAGGAAATGGGATAGTTGTGGAGGAGTGAAGTGTAGAAAACACCTCGATGTGGAGGTAATTGGTGTGGAGAAGATGCAAGATCAAGTAGGAGATTTCATGCACAAGGTGCCCAAAGACTATAAGAATAATGAATAAAGAAGAAATGGGGGTTGTTGTTGTGTATGATTGAGGTGTGAAGAAGGAGGTAGAGTGCAGTAGCAGAAATGTACATAAGAGGAATGGTGCATTGAAGGGATATGGCACAGATAGTATAAAAGGAAAAATAACAGAAAGCGCAAGGAGTGTGCAAAAGAAACTGATGCAGACAGAGCAACGCAGTGTAGCAGAACAGTGATGAGATAGATAAGCCATTGAAGAACTTTATATCACTGTAATAAGTCATAATAACAAAGATTTATATTTTAAGGTGGTAGGGAGGTGCTAGGGAGGACTGTTGTCATCAGAGGTTCAAAGTGGGTGCTTGAACAAAGGGATTTGTAGCTTCCATATGGTTGCATCCAAAGAAACCAGGGTGGCAGGGTGGTGCAAGGGAGAATTGTTGTTCTCTGTTATACAGGTTGGTTCCTGTGTGACTAAAAGTTGGTGCTTCCATCTAGTTGGTGTTGGAACACTTAGGGATTTGGTGCTTCCTTCTACTGGGTGCTAGAGAAACTAGGGATTTGGTGCTTCCTTCTA
>JASDQU010026674.1:19093-29907 GCA_032191745.1 Picea mariana
CGTGAGGGCTTTCACCATAAGGGGACCACTTTGGAGTTCGTCCATCTTTACTTATTATCAACCATGACAAGAAAATAATGAGTCATCTTTACATCAAACAATATTGGTTCCATTACCCAAACCATTGTGCTGTGGGGCTTTCTTCAAGGGTTGACATCAATGACAACCAACCTTAATCAACAGTTAAAAGAGAAAGAGTGCATAGAAGCGAGAATAGGAGACTTCGACATAGATTGTGTATTGGATGCAGAAACACATGTGAACATTATGATAGAAAGTACTTGGGAAATCTTAGGAAAGCCCGATGTGGTTCCTTCATCGGGAGGAATAGGATTGTTTAGAGGAAAGTTGATAACTCTATGTGGAAGACTTACCCATGTACCTATGATTGCTCATGGAGCATCGACAGAAGAAGAATTCGAGGTCATTAAGTTTGTTGAAAACACCGACCCCCTTGAAATTTTGATAGGAAAGACTTTGATTGAGAAAGATCAGATCTAAAGGCAAGAAGAAGAGGAAGCTCTAGAACATAAAAAACAAGAATTAAGGGATTTCGCGGCGAGGAGAATAGTGCGCTTACTAGAAGAACAAAAGGACAAGTTGAAGCAACTGAGGGTTAGAGACCTAGTTGTCAAAGTTGAAAGAACACAAGAAGACTCAGAGAACCTATCCATGCAGGAGAGTAGAGCATCTACTCCAGAAACAGTAAGAGAAGAAGTATTAACCTCGAACCCTATGAAAGACCCTCAACAATGTGAAGTTACTATGCCAAGAGGAGATAAGAACAAGAATGGAAAGAGGAATCCATAGACGAAGGTCACAGGAAAGAAAGCTAGAAAGCTCAGTAAGAAGAAATCAAAGCTAGAAAAATTGCAAGAGGTTCCAGAGAGGACTTCGCAGAAGAAAGGCTTGCAGAACTTGAACCTCGTCGGAATAGCAGGACAATGCAGATTGGTACTTTGCCACTACGAAGCGATATGACCTTTGGAGGTGTCCCGATCGTTATAATGATGCTCCCGAACAGCTAGAAATGTAGTTAATGCCGGAACATTCGCCATTGGACCGTTGGGACCGCGCCATAACAGATGGAATTGCATTGATTGAGGCGTTCCTACCCATTGGAAGAATCCATTACGATGTTATCTATTTGACCCGTCGAATGTATTACCGTGGACACTTTTGCCAATTGTGATTATCGGAGCCTATAAAGAACTAGTTGCTTTCGTGCAGTGCTTATTGAGACCTCGCTATCCATTCTGCTACCTTGATTATTTGTTCACCGACCTGAGATATCAGATCTCGAGCGTGTATGTCGGGTGACTTTAGCGCAGTAGAGAAATCCATCGAAGAGACTCTCATAGACCTCATGGCTGAGAAGGTCATGTATGTAGGAGCACAAGCTTCATTGACAAGAAGAGTGAAAGCATCCCCATCGACTACACGTCGATTTGGGCCCTCCCGAACTGTGACAGAGAAATGAACCAAGCATCATGATGACTTGGTGAATGCGAAGCTCATCCCATCAATCCTGCTCGACTACATCCCGCCTTTGGCTGGTGTGGTGAGTTGTGATAGCGTCTCAAGGGATTTCGACTACACATTGATCACTACGTACCTCCCGAAGGGGATACGCACAATGGGACCACAGTTGGAGAGGATTTTGATGCTTAAGATCAGTGACTTCAAATTGGGAGATTGCAAAAACTATTGAATGCTCGCACCACACAAGTATTTGACCAAGACAACGGGGAAGAAGTCGAAGATAATCCTCTAGCCGTGGACCATGGACATCGCAAGATCGACCATCCTTAATGTAATTAAGTTACCACACTTCGACATACATCAAGAGGTTAACGCATGCGTTAAACTCCTGTTGTCATGCTTCCATGGCAGTTACCTATGGTTGGACAAGCGCATCACAATAGATCCAATGTTGATCCACCAGATCACCATATTGAGCATGCAAGGACTAGACCCACATGACTTTTACCCAGGGAAGGTTGTAGATTGCGCCCTGACACAGACAATAAAATACACCTATGGTGATGTGGAGAAGGGGAAGCGAGGTTGTAAGGTAGCCTCCATCCAAAATGACACAGTGCGCCTAGCTTGCCAGTTGATCACTGGTAAGCTCGTCCAGAAGAACAAGCCAACGCAGGTCACAGGGTTTGTCGTCGACCTTGCAGGAAAATGCGTTGAAGGGCTGCAAATGAACCGGGTGAGCTACCTCATCAACCAGTTAGAGCTGTGAAGCTCAAGATCAGGGATATGAGTTTCATTTCAGTTGGTTGTTGATTCTCATTGCCTTCATTGCTTGAAAGATGACGGAAGGAGCGACCTTCCCTGAAATTGAGTCGTCTGAACCACTAGATGCGAAGTTCACTACACTATGGTACTTGAGCGACATGGCAAAGCAATGGAAGTCAAGCGCGGTGTTCCACACCTATTATCTGCAGCTGAAGAGGGCCATTGAATCTTTCCCTCGCATGATGTTGAACACTTTGCACAGGTTCAGGCCACTTGCGAAGTTCCGCGTAGACAAGCACTTCATCTATATCACTGCGCGTGGAGATGAACACAAAGAAGAGCTCTAGTCCTATTACAAACTCATAGAGGAGGACATGGAATAAATAACAAAGGAATGGCCTGCATAATTCCTTGTACCAGTTGACCAGGCTTAGCTCTCCGACCTCGACCTCATCGGAAGCCCTATGATCACTCATGAAGAATATGATGCACCCAGCAACAGCAGGAAGAAAAAGAAGGAAAATGTACAGGAACTGATTAACACATCTCAAGAGAATGCATTAGATTCACCTGAAGGGGGAGGAGGTGATGAAGTAGACAAAGAAGAGAATGAAGGGGAAGAAGACAAGCAGAAGCAGGGCGAAGTAACACTGCCTAAAGATCCGCTGACAGAGACAGAAACATCCAAGAAAAGAAAGGGTTCCCTGACGAAACCTTCATCGTGAAAGAAGTCAAAATCCAATAAACCCCCATTCCACACTGTGCTCATAGTGTATGACATTGACCTTATCATTACCGCTGTATCAGATACCTCATAGGACATCTTGCAGCGAAGCGAAGCCAAACAAGAGACAATATTTGACAGGATTGAGGCGGAGCTCAAAGGGGTACAACAAGCTCTTTATTCGAGCCGCGCAGTGTCTACTGCACCTTTGTCAGCAGAGGACATAAAAGTAGGAGATGAGCCTGCCCAGCTACACAGACTAGCAGACTCGATAGAGGCTTGCCTTCGTTGTGTCCAGGTGGAAAAAGAACAGGTCACAGAGGCCCTGAAGCAAGCAAAGGAGGAATCCATAGAGCAATGTCGGGTTGTGCAAAAAGAAAAAGATGACCTCTAGGTGAATTTTGCAGAGGATAGAGCACAGATCCATAAGGAGAAAGAACAACTGCTCGCGGAGCAAATGGGAGTTAAAGAAGCAGTCACCAGAGCACTTCGCTCTGTGACGGGCCTAGCACAGATGGAAGAAGATACCGCTGAAAGCGAGGGGGGAATCTCACTAAATCCATTCAACAGCTCCAAGAATGAATAACAGAACTGGAACTACAAGCCATGCCAAGCACTTCGCAGGAAGTGCGGGATTAGAGAGAGGAAACTGCTCGGAGTGCAGTCGAAAGAATCAACGATTTGGCTTTGGAATTCAAGCAACTCAACAGTCGAAGTGTGCAGACCTATGAGTGATTTGCAGAGGACCCAGAACTAAGAACATTGGAGTCACAACTCAAGGAGGCAAAGCAACATGCAACAATAGTGAAAGCACAGTTGAAGCCACTATTAGCGGTTGAGAGGATGAAAAGGTCATAGGAACAACACACGGTTCAACAACAGGTCCAAGCCATCCATAGTAAAGTCATGAAAGTGACCCAGAGGCTACAGCCAGTGTAGGATGAAGCTTGCATGCTTTTTGAGGAGATTGAAGGACAAGGTGCACATCTAGAACAAGTAGTCACCATGGTAGAAAAATGCTTGGAAGGACCGGTGACTGAGAAAGTTATTCAAGAGTTTGTCGAGCAGGAGGCTTTGGTGAAGCAGCAGGTCGAGGTAGAGTTACCCAGATAAGAGTGACTCGGGACGAGTCATAGGTGAGTGTTGGGGGCCTGTTGGCCCTTGACCAGGTTTTGTGGAAATGCTGGTCATGTTTGACCAATTTTGGGGACTTCGATAGGCTGGTCGAAGACAGAGCACCAAGCAAAGCGGAGATCACGGGATCTCGCCCCCTTTTGTGGGATTTTTGGGTTTAGGGTTTATGTAACGGGTATGGGATGTTGGCCCATGGGTCTTACCCATGCTTAGGCCCCTTTTGTAATGTATAAATAGATATCTAGGCGATGTAAGAAACACACTAGATATAAAAGGTATGCGGTGCTACAATGAGTCTGTCTGACCACCGCACTATCCTATACTTAGCTGATTTTGAACCTTCTGCAGTCATGGGTTCATGGGTTCCTGGGTTCACAAAAGTCTCAATTCCTATTTCGCTCATCCGTCCCCACCACCCTCGCGCTCTTCCCAATGTGCATTTAGTATGATTTGAATGCTAACAACTCATCATGCAGGTTCGTAAAGATTGTCATTAATAAGCGAAGGGCTCGACGAGATCTCCTATTAAAACACATTTAACCAAGATTTACGTAGGATTATATTATCACTCTCAAGCATTCATTTTAAACATTATCTGGAGCAAAGGAACATTTTTGTCAACTTATGGCAGCGATTTGACAACAATTCTGTGGAGATATATTTAAAATTTTTGGGTGCGAGGACCAGAGCTTTTAGTGGTCTAGAACATATTCTTTCTACTCATCCCCTTCTACCCAGAAGGAAGGAATCTGGACGTCTGGAATTGCAAGCGTAGGTTGTGTCCAGGAATTCTTTGACTGTAAGGAGTTGGTCGCCTGGTGTGCTGAGAGATATATTCCAAGCCAGCGGATCATTCAATTGTGGGATCATTCCCCTATCTCTCTATCGCCTCAGGTATTTCGTAAGATGTTGAGACTTACCGAGCCAACACTTACCTTCAAGGGGAAAGATTGCAGAGAATTATTAAAGAAGCATTACAGTGGGTTGGACCTCTTACCTGAGTTCATGGAGAACCCAACAACTGTCCCCGAGACATCACAAGATTGTAGGTTAGCTCATTCAAAAATCCTTTCTGGGAGATTGCTTGGCTTTTCACGAGGATAACAAGACAAGAAACTACAACCAACATTTCCCACCTGATTCTTTACATTTTATACTTTATGGTCAAGGAACATGCCATCTTCAATTGGGGCAAGTTGATTTCCATTGAAATCTCTTCCCAATTGTCACAATACAAGAAGGAGAATAAATTCTTTATGTCATCTTATTTGGTTTCGTGATAGCACATTGTTGTCAGTTTACGAGATTATCATTGTGTAAGAAGGTAAACTATGAATTCAAACTGATAACCTTCTGGTATCAAACATTATGGAGGCACAAAGTCTCCCAACATTTTAATGAAGTTTTTAATGATTTCATCTCAGTTTTTAAAAGCTTGTTGTTTGGAAAGGACGCTCCATGGATGTCTGACCAGACGAGTAAGTTCTTGGATAGGAAGGGGACACTAGAACAAATGGAGAATTACAATGTCATAAGGATTTTCAGTACCAAGGAAAGTCCTTCCTTCCTTCCATGCCACATATATGACAAAATGTTTGTTACTGAAATAGCAAGGCAATACAACTACTGGTTGCATTTTTTCCATGAAAAGAGAAAAAATAAATTCATACCTCTGCCTTGGAAAGTTGGGGACTTCATATTCAGAAATATGAACAAGATCGACGAATTTGCAGGCCATTTCCATGGCCTAAATCTAAGATATGTTGAAAGGATAAAAGGGTTCGACCCTAGCGGAATTTTTGTAGAACATCTACTGGCAATTGGCTTCATCAATTCTTTTATTAATGATATTTTGAATGAAGATGAAGACAATGACTCAGGCACTCCTGCTTGTGACACTGACGACCTGGAAACAATTCCCAACACTAATGAGGCATACAAAGAGAAAGGAAAAGGTCCCGGTGAGAAGAGTGCCCAATCCCCAACTGTCACTCCAAAGAGTACAACATCTCGAAGCAGTGCTCCAACGTCTCACCAAATTAATAAAGTGACCCACAGTTCTTCAGTCGGAGGAGGAGATAAGAACCCTCCTTTAGGAAAAATTGAAAGCTCCCTTAAGCTTCCATTGAGGAAGAAAAGAAAAAATATTATGCAAGAAGAGGAGGGACCTCGAGGCGAAAGCAACATCCACGAATTCTCCCTCGAGGATATGGAACTCGAGATTGACATTGAAAAGGTGTTCCCCAATGCTGATCAGCCAGATAACACAGCTCATCGGAATCCTCTGATGGAAATAATTGAGAGTGAGACCTTCGATGAAGAAGAGTCTTTTGTATTTCAGAGCGTTGTTTTTGACAATGAGTCCAAAAATTTAATTATTGATGAAAGAGATGTAAAGAATAAAAAGGGGCAATATCGTTTAGAGGTTAACCTACAAAACATGTGGCCTTCCTAAATTTCCCAGATTCACTGAGCAACTGGAGATGCTCTAGATGATTCTATTGGAGGCCTTGAAGCAGAGAACGCCAAGTTAAATGAAAAAATCAAAGAATTGGAGGAATATTTAATGCCTCTTCTAGTACTTACTAGTTCTTTAACAGTGATCAAGCCTACCACACCTGCAATAAAATTGAAAGGATCTGCAAGCCTGCTCACATAAGCCAGGGGCTATGTGGAGAAGAACATTAAGAAAAGAATGGAATGGATTACAGAGGCTTAGGAGATGTCAAAGAGCATGGTCTCTTTTGGAACGAGGGCACATGCCTTCAATGAATATTTACAGGCATATTTGAAAATCGAAGAAGGTTTTTACCTCGATGTGGTTGTACCCTTTGGTTTTAAAGTTACCAATATGACAGAGTTGAGAAGAAGAGAGGAGGATCTCCCTTCTCTGAACTGGATAAAACAACTGGATGCATGCTAGAAAGAAAATGTTAAGAACTTGAATATTATTGTCCAAGCATGCAGCCAAGCCATAACTAGGAGAGGATAATTATTCAAAAGGCTAACTGAGATAGAACTAGCCAGGAGCACCAATGAGGTCCAAGACCCCAAATTGATTCTCAACTCGTTGTTCCTAACCAAGCAAGCCTTTGACGAACAAGTTGAGATCTTTAAAGGGTTATCATTTGAAAAATTCTATGGCATTCTTGAGTATAATGAAGATGACGTAGATAATTGGCTAGTGGATTATTCAGTAAAAAATCAATATATCGAAGAAGCTTTGCGTAATATTTCCATTGATCTAAGGAACTTGGAGGGCGAGCTTTTCAATATAAAAATCTGGCATGAAATCAACGTGGCACCAATGAGAAGCGCTGCATCAAGGAGTGCTTTAAAAAGGCTGTCGACAAACTCACCGATGAAGGGCAAAAGGCAATAGAGACGGTTCCTGTAACCATCGATGAAATCCATAAAAGGACATCAACGAGCAAGTGACAAGGGGAGATACCATCATAGTAAGTTTATACTGATCACATCCTTCTGTCTTTATCGAGTTCTTCATCCAGTTACTCCACCTCTTTAAATAGAAATGTTTAACCGAAGACTGATAATTTCCTTTTTCTTCTTACCAGGTCTTGTTGTCTTCCATCGCCCACTTTCTTCCTTCTACAAACTTCATTTATATATATATTTTCTTTATGGTCCGCGGGAGTCCCAATCTAAGTTATTATGACAAACACATTTAAATTTCAGAGAATATGTAATGAACTATATATTTTTTAGAAATTCCAAGAGAGCTATTTTGGGAACAATCTCGACTGTACTTTGTCACCCAGTTTTATGAATATAAAGTATTTAAGGTTGATCTATCATTATCTTTATTAGAGATTCCCATGTATCACTCTCTCAAAGTTCTCTTATGCATGCAGATAATTTTCTTTTATTTTTTTACGTGATAAAAAATCTTTAGCAATACTATGATGGATGTGAGGAAATTTTGTTTATTTGCTTTAAATGTTTGAATGTGTGTGGTTCCTGCTCCACTCTCAGGAAATTTACTTAAAATAAAATAAAACATTTTTCATTTTTTATATTTTTACTTTCTTTTTACCATAACAGACGTCTATAAAAGTCCCACATTATGAAGACCTCGAGTCCTACGAAAATCATAACAGAGGAGTACCACCTCTATAAAAACGCAGGGGGATTTATATCCTCGTGAGGTTTTCATTTCGGTCCTAACGGATTCAAGTGTCAACATTTTTGGCAACCATACTGGGGACATGAACAAAAAATTCAAAACCTGGCCCAGCTTTTGTGAAAGAATATATGACTTTACCCGAGGGTGATCAATCCCTTTTAGAAATTGGATTGAATAAGCAACAAAGCATTTTACAATAGTTGTATAATCTGGTAATAACGACAGCCTAGACTCGAGAAGAGTTAGAAAGGTCCCGACAGATCTTAGTCCAAGAAGAAGAAAGAGAAATACTACGAAGACAGAGGAGAGAAGAATGGCAAGATCGAAGAAATCAAAGTCTAGCTAGAGCATCCCAAGAACGAGGTCAAGATTGAAGTTGGACGAATACAAGGGACCCATTACCAGAAGTAAAAATAAGCAACTCTTTGTCCTTAGAAGTGAAACTTCTAGCCCCGATGTCTCCTCAAACATGACAGGGAGAGACAAACAGCCCCGAGACGAGCATCATGAGGAGAGACAATGAGGTGGAAGAAATCAAGGAATCCCAGGGTTTAGAAATAGAAGGAGGGTAAGAGATTCCCCTCTTAATCCTATAGGTGAAAAACATGATCTCCATGTTCTCCCTAAGGGCACCTTAAAGGAATTTTCTGGAGATGGAACAATTGATGCAAAGAGGCATCTGCACTTATTTCTTGACGTTTGTGACTTTCACTGAGTTGAATACGACGACGTCATGGTGAGGTTGTTTCTGCAAACCTTATTAGAAATAGCTTATGACTAGTATACAACATTGCCCAGTAGATCCATTCGCTCTTTTAATGACCTCGAAGCTATGTTCCTAACTATGTTTGCCCCTCCAATATCCTACCATACCCTCCTCATAGACTTCACCCAGATTGGCTTGAGGAAGAACGAAAGGATACAAGATTTTAACCTTAGGTTCATTAAGACATTGAGTAGAATTCCAGAAGATAAAAGAGCAAATGATCAGATCATTCTTGGTTGTTATAAGAATGCAATGCCCCTGAATGTAAAATATGCCATCAGAACATCCCAAATGGATACTTTGGAGGAGGTAATGACTAAGGCCACTGAGATGGAAGAAATTATGATTGAGATAGGTGTTGACCCCAACATTATATTGGGAAGAGTACAAAGGCAAATGGGGGGATTAAATATTTATAATAAAGGAGCTTCTAGCTCAAGAAATAACGAAGGATTCAAACCTCGAGCGGCTCAGAATCAAATGATGGGAAGAGTATTTTTTAAAGGAACCATACCTGACATAAAGGTTGATCTTGTGGCAGTGCAGGAAACAAAGCAAAGAATTGAAATTGCACAGATGAATAGAACCCTCAAACATATGCAGAACGAGATAACCATACTGAGAAGGGGAGATAATTACATGCCAAACCCAAGAATGTCGATTCCCAATCAAAGGAGGAACCCTCCCCTAAAAAACAGAGTCAAGTTCAAGAAAATGACCCACAGAGACAAAGGGTTCCCAGACAACCTACTCCAAACACGGTTGTTCTAGATGATGTCTATGACTAGCAATTAACCAAGAAAGAAATTTATTACTTACCTAATGAAATCTCTGAAACTGTGTAGATGGACAGATGTGAGACGTCCATGTATATATTTGGAGAGGGCGACAACGATCCTAACTCACAAGAAAACGTTGCCCAGACAAGAGGGTTTGTAAATAGACCAAAGAATAAAGGCGACTCTGACAAGGAAAAACACAAAGAAAAAAGAAAAAGAAAAAACAAATGAAAAAGTGTCGAATGAGAAAGTGACGGATGGAAATGGAACCAAAATGCAACACATGGCATTAAGCTCCACTCAAATGACATATAATGTCATGGAGGACCTAAGTAAATTGAAGATAACTCTGCCTTTTACGGGAGTGGTAAAGATTCCTCAGCAGAGAGAAACGATCTTGAAGTTGTTGGATGATCCATCAGAAAGAACGAAAGTCGTCATTACCAGTCCAAAACAGAGCCAGAGCTCATCAACTGCCAAGATGAGAGGTAAAATTCTGCCCTTCTACATTTCAATTGAAAATCATGATGTTGCATTACATAACTATTTAGTTGATACTGGCGCAAAAAATAATATAATGTCGATTGCAGTCATGGAGGCATTGGGCATGAGTTGCACTAAGTATTATGAAACTGGTGAGAGCATATATGCAATCGATTCTATAAAAATGCTAGCGTACGGAGAAATCAAGGATTTTTATGCTTGGATTACAACAACCCCCCATATCATCACAATTTTCAATATTATTGTGCTATGCCTTCCTCCAACATATGGGGTTGTGCTGGGAAGAGACTGGACATCCATGGTCAATGGATATATAATGAATGACGGAAGTTGCATGATGCTGCTAGGAAAAAAGGGAGCGATGATTAAAGTACCCCGTGAGCCCAGAAAATCCTTCTCCTTCAAGAAGAAGGAGAATGAATTAATGGAAGATTATATAGATGCTGGGATTGGAAACTATGATATCCTAGACATGGAGCACAGTGCAAGCCTAGAGAGAGTTCAAGACTTTGGGGG